>OX424445.1:12476841-12526841 GCA_949152495.1 Lasius fuliginosus
TTTTCTTACTGAACACTGTAAACACATACCTAAGCGTGTTTATATTTCTGTTACCTTGTTTTGCCGTGTAAGCAGGAAACAATGTGGGATGGACCTCGCTTCGCGTTGTAAAATATATGCGTGGATGCAGTGGGTTCCGCCCCCCCTACGGGGGGGCTCCACTTCCGGAAGATATAACCTAACCCATACCTATTTTTGATTTAAACTAAAATTTGGTTTGGGTTTAGAATTTTGGGGGGGGGTGCAGAGGGAGAGGTTTCACCTCTCCCCCTTCCACGCCTTCGACTTACCACACATAAATGTATGAATCTGGTAGAGATTCATTTTATAAAACATACATGGTGTCTGAAATTTGCATATAATTCGTGAAAATTCTTTTGTTAATAACTTTTTAATAAAAAATGAGCGACGGCTAAAACCTTATGCATGTTACTCAGGACAGTGACCTTGACAATATATGTCAAGGTCAAGGTCATCGGGACTGAGTCCCTCCATCGGTATATTTACCGTAATTTCTATGTATCAAGCAATTAAGTAACTAAGCATATAAAAAACGATTAGTTGTGCAATTATATCATAGCATATCGTGGAAACGCTATTAAGAAAATTCGGAATTCTTATGATAAACATGCTTTTTAAATAAGATCTCTCAGAAACTAACGTTTTGATCAAAAGTTTAACAACACTTTTCTGATACAATGGGTGCTTTCCAGCAACTTACAGACGACACTGTGTAACACAGTGTACGACCCAGTGCTTTCTAACTATGACACAAGTCGACACAATCGTACACAGCTAAAATGCTGTGTCGTCGTTTTGTGTCACTCCATGGATACCAACATTTTTACATTTGGTACCATTTTTCTTTTTTATAGAATAGTAGTTCTATATAGAAGTGGTATTTCGGTAGAAGGTAATCTTTAAAAAAAAACTTTAAACTTTGAAAAAACTATTTAAAGTGACTATCCTACACTCTGGCGGTGAAGTAAAAAAGCCAGAGTTCCAGCTAAGGGCCATGGTACATAGAAAAACTTAAGCAGTAAAACTTAAACAGTAAGCGAATCGATCAATTACAGTCGAGACGTAAGGCCATAACGTAAGCAGTAGCAAATAAAAAATGTTGATTCGCTTACTGCTTACGTCTTACTGCTTAAGTTTTTCTATGTGCCATGGCCCTAAATGTAATACTGTGTCACACAGTGGCTGGGTTCCGTAAAGCGCATATGCATATATCTATAGTACACGTTACATATACTAAAGAAAATGCGCGCATATGCGCTTTACGGAACCCAGTGTATGATTCCATTGCTGGAAAGCACCTAATATCGATGCTTTCGATTGTGATCAGTTTGAATAAAATCGGTGCTGTTGATATAGAAATTTTAAAATTTATTCCATAAAAAGTGACATTTTTTATTTAATTTAATCATCCTTCAGTTTAACGTATGCAAACACACATGTAAAGCGATTTTGTTTCTTAAGTTTGCATTGCTCGAGACAATAGAATATATATATGTATGTAGATGAACGTCGGCATGTACATACGTATATTGTATGTTGCATGATATATGTAACAGCTGCCATTGAATTCTGAAGTATTTGTGAAAGAATGTGACAAGAGACACATAGTTCTTTCTTATCTCATATACATTAAAATATTTAATTATTTATAAAATATTAAATATTAATTTATTTATTATTTAAAATAATTACATGTATGAAATATGTTTTTCGATTCAAGGAATGAATTTAAATTTAAATTTTTGTTCTCGAAAAAATGTTTACACTTACAGATAATATAGTATAGTATAATTATTTTGTATGCATAGCTATGTAATTGTAGATGAAAGATAAAATTATGAATATACACTGAACAAAAAATGGGGAACACTTTTTAAACGTTCAAAATTGTGTATTTTTAAATCGTTGCAACTCGGCGAAAAATCATCGCAAAGAATTAAAAAGCAAAAGAATTCTTAAAGCTTGAAATTTATATTTTAATGGTCTTTCGACTGTTTCTGAAATTTTTTTTAATTTTTCAGTTCTGTGACCTAAAAAAGAATGCATTGTTTTGTTCCTTTAAATTATGTACTTTCGACACTGTAGCTCGATAAACAAAATTTTTCGAAGAATTTATGACAATTGTCAAAAAGTATAAATTTTGCATACAAAACTTTTTTTTTTTAATTAAATGTAATTTTTTTGAGTTACGCAAACTGTGAAATTAACCCTACATTTTTAGAAAAATTTGAAGATAAAAAATATTTAAAAACGCCCGAAAACACGTTTTCAAATACAAACTTTAAGTTTTAAAATCAGGGTGTCTACTCCCTGGAAAAATCGGGAAAACCGGGATTGTCAGGGATTTTTTTTTTTTTACCTTGAAAAATCCGAGAATTCTGATGGAATTTTATTGACTCAGGGAGTTTTTTTAAAAATTATGTCATAATTTTATTGACGGTCTCTTTGTAGTATCAAGGTCTTATGTGTAAGTTTCATAGAAAATTGCTCAATTTTTTAATATTTAAATAAATTAGTACTCCTTAAGACGTTTATAATAAATTATTTTTTGTTTTATATTTTTATTTTATATTTTTGCATATATCTTTAGCGTTTAGATATAGTGATATATTGCACTTTGTTATTGTCCAAATTAATTTTACGATTAATAAATCAATATTACATGCTAGAAAAACTGCATTCTTGGTAACTTTCTTTGTAATCGTATGAATAGAAAACATTAAAAAGCGCATACAATAAAGACTTATTTTAAAAAGCTGCATCTACAAATTTTTTTTATTTTATCTGGAATTTTAAACGAAAATACCTGGAAGATCAGGGAATTCTCAGGGAACTTTTTTACAAGATTTGAGTAGACACCCTGAAAATGTTTTTTAATTTTTGTGTTTACGATGTTTTTTCACTGAATATCAACGTTGTTTTTAAAAAAATGTAGGGTTGATTTCAAAATCGTGTAATTCGACCAAGAAAAATCATAGAAAAATTTATAAAAAAGTATAATAAATCAGAAAGGCTCTGAAATCCCCAAATACAAATTCAGTATAAAAAGGGGGGCTAATAAAAATCGTTGTGTACGTATTGTGTAGACAGTCTGTGTCCGTTTGTCGGTTGAGGCTATTCATTTGCGGAGATCAGAACGTTCGCGCCTCGTTCTGCGTCTCGTCCTCGCTTGCTGGGAGGACTTACCGGGGTATGATGGGGATGCGGACACTGACACGTGAATTTTAACATTAATTAATATACTGAGGTCCAAAGAAATGACCGAAACGTTTATAGAAGATTTTAGAAACGAAATTGTTGAGCTCCCCCCTTTTTACTGAATTTGTATTTATGAAAAAGCTTTTTGTAGGCAAAGTATTGTGGGTTTTAGCAATTGTGTTAAATTTTTCGAAAGAAATTCTTTTTATTGAGATGCAAAAAGTACTTTTAAATGAGTAATTTTAAGGGGTTAGATAAATGTAGATGGTTAAAAAAATTTTTTTTTTTAAATTTTAAGAAATAGTATATACTTTTAAAATTATTTCGTCACAAAAGGCTCATGTCAAAATTCGAAAAATTGATTATTGATAATGTTATTGAACTAAATATACAGGGTGTCCGGAGTCAACCGCATCACCCGTCGTGTGCAGGTAGAGGCAGTTAAACTGAGTAGGAAAGTCCTGTACCGTTTTGCGATTTTCGCAATAATTAATAAGAAATTAAATAAAAAAGAGCGGCCAATCCGTGCGAGTAAAAGCGCGCGGCGAGAAGAGACCTCCTACTGTTTACGTGATTCTTGTCGCGCGGCGAAAATAAAAGCCTAATGTTTACGCGATTGCTACACATGCAACAAAGCGGGGAGGAGCACTCTACAAAGGACAATGGATAAATACGAGCAATGCATAACGCTGGACCCCCGCGTGGGCTGTCTCTTCTCGCCGCGCGCTTGAACTCGCGCGTATTGGCCGATCTTGTTTAATTTATTTCTCATTAATTATTGCGAAGATCGCAAAACGGTAGAGGACTTTCTTACTCGGTTTAACCTGCTCTATCAGCACACGATGGGTGATGCGATTGACTCCGGACACCCTGTATACATAACTAAAAATCATAATTTATTGTTTTTTGTGCTAATATAGATATATTTTGATCGAAAAATATTCTTTTTTGTGTTCTTACGACTTGTCCTAAAAGTTTTTTTGAGTAACTACAGAAACAAATATTGGAAAGTTTAGTTTTCTATCGCCTGTCGAACAGAGTGCAGCGTCTAGTGCATCTAAGAAGAAAGAAAATGATGAAACATTCTTCCAGACATAAAAAATGAAAAAAACATAAAGACGCGATAGATGTAGGAAGAGACAACGTTCAGTCACTTAATATGAAGCAGAAAGCATTAGCACATCCGTTAAAAACTGCAAAGTGGAGGCGATAGAAGTAGACGTTGATAGTGTTATCAGCTATAGAATTTTGAATTTTGTCACCATTTTCCAATTAATCAGTTTTGTCCAGAAGGAGAACAATCGATGTATGCGGCAAAAGGCAAAAGCAACAGAGCAATTAGAAGAATATATTCACATATAAAGGAATAAAAATATACTCACATAAAAAATTTTCTGATGATGTTTTGAACGCAATCAAATCAATTTATGAAGAATTAAGCAAAGAAAATCTGCTGGAATAATGTCAATCAAAATAGCAATGAAAACTAAATGTTATTATATGGGAAATAGCTCCAAAGACAACGTTTAGCGGTATTTTTATTGTAAAAATGGCTGCTGAATAGCTACAAATTTATTTAATAATGGATACATGGTATACTGCAAATATTAAAAATCACGGATATAAACATTGGAGAAAATTTTATAAGTACTACGAAGAAATAAATGCGCACCGCGTTCACTATGCGCGGAGCATCAGATGCAATTATAGAGAGTATATAAGCGAACAGAGAAAATACGGTGGTATGGAGCAATGAGTGGCTCAGTCAGTGGCAGAGTAGCTGCCTACTAAGAGGGAAGTCCTAGGATCGAGTCCCGACATTTTTCCTCTGCTCAAGAAAGGTTTATACAATGCTCAGAGCATCAACTAGAAAACAGATTTCTTCCGACAAGAGGGAGCTGTCTTGTCTATAGAAGATTTGTTCTATGCCTCAGGAATAGCTGACTGAGGGTAAGTTAAAATAACCCTTGTTTAATAAATAACAGGAATTGCAACGCGTATCTTCGAAATTTCAATCGTGTTTGACAGTACGACCTCCCAAACTGTTAATAATATCAACATAGCGGTAAAATATGCTTTAGAAAATGCTCCATGGTATGACAATCTCGTATTTCTTATTTCCTACATATTTTTTTTAATTTTTTAACAAAAAACTGGAAAGTTGTCTTAAAAATCAATTTTTTTTTTAAATTTGCAGTCTTTTATAAAAAGAATTTTAATTTTTGCTATTGTCATTCCCTGCTTTTAAACTTCTAATTTGAAAGCTGACGAATATTTTTGATTTTGTTTTTAGATCAACCATTTGGATCAGCTGTTAATGCGATATCTATTTTTTTCATGGAAACCTTTCTCTAACAACAACGAATAATTTTGTTAATAATAATGTTACAGTCAACTTTTTTTTACGAATGTTTAGAAAATACTCTACTATTCAAATAAAAGCAATCTTTTTTTGTTTTTATCACAGTTTTCTAAGAAAAATTGTAAAAAATACTTCTACTTTTCACTCGGCTACACTGATCTAAACCCCTAAAAAACGAAATAATGTCTTTTTTAGGGCATACAACTGGGAAGATAAAAAATTTTTAAAAACGGTTGAAAGCACGTTAAGATGCTTGTCTGCGATGATTTTCCGCCGAATATTTTAACGTTTTTAACAAATTTAAGATTGGTTTTAAGGTCACGTAAGCTGGTCAAAAAAATTGTCAAGAAAATTTTTTAAAAAGGGGTAGGCAAAAGTTTTTGACAATTATCTTAAAATTTCGAAAAAAGTTTTTTTATTGAACTGTAGAATGTCAAAAGTACGTAATTTTAAGAAACAAAACAATGTGTTCTTTTTTAGGATACAGAACTAAGAAATAAACACTTTTCAAAAACGGCCGAAAGCACGTTAAAGTATCAACTTTAAACTTTACGATGTTTTTAATTTTTTGTCTTAGATGATTTTCCGCCGAATTTCAGTGCTTTGAAAATTGCGCAATTTTAAGCGTTCGAAAAATATTTCCTATTTTTTGTTGAGTGTATATCATTTATTTAAAGGATAATTTATTTAAATTGAGATTTAAATAACTAAAAACGTACACGATTTAAAAGAAAATGTAGTTTAAAATTGCAGTTCAAAGAGAGAAATAAGATGCAGTATTTATTTTGACTTTGGATGGCCACGCCAAAATCATAGCATAGTTACCTTAAGTTTTTTTAAATAAAACTTATTTTTTATTCTGGATATATAAAATATTTGCCGAAAATTGGCCAACTTTGACTGCCGATCACTTCGCGAAAAATTATCGTAGACGAATTATTTTTTTTCAAAATGAAGCTTGAAGTCTCTACTTTAAGAATGTACCTCCATTTTTTGCATGCGATGCACCCTTACCCCTGTAACCTCTGAAATTTGAGAGCATGTTTGGCATACTGAAAATTGCAAAGTTCGACGGAATGCACGGACGTGGAAAATTTTTTTTTGTGGACGCCGTTTGCATCGTTATAAAGTTCAAATCTTCCACTTCAATTTGAAAAAAAGCGAAGTTGCTACGATGTTTTTCGCAAAGTTACAGCCCTTTAAAGGACGATGGGTAAAGTAACCTAATTTTGACCCTGGCGATGGAACCTTTCTTATGCATGTTTTCTTATATTTTTTGATGTGCTGAATCATTATCAAACGTTTAATAATGATTGATAATGATTCAGCATCAAAAAATATAAGAAAACATGCATAAGAAGGTTCCATCGCCAGGGCCAAAATCAGGTTACTTTACCTTACCCATCGTCCTTTGAAGGGCTGTAACTTTGCGAAAAAAATTCGCTTTTTTTTTTAATTGAAGTGGAAGATTTGAACTTTATGACGATGCAAACGGCGTCCCCCAAAAAAATTTTCCACGTCCGTACATTCCGTCAAACTTTGCAATTTTCAGTATGCCAAACATGCCCTCAGATTTCAGAGGTTACAGGAGTAAGGGTACATTGCATGCAAAAAATGGAGGTACATTCTTAAAGTAGAGACTTCAAGCTTCATTTTGAAAAAAAATCATTCGTCTACGATAATTTTTCGCGAAGTGATCGGCAGTCAAAGTTGGCCAATTTTCGGCAAATATTTTCTATGCCATAATTTTTTTGAGCAGTGTAGTTCGTACCCACGAATTACATAACGTTTATTAATGAAAAATAAGTCAAAAAGTTGGGAACTATTTTTTTCTGCAATGTTTAACAAAAAAGGAATTATTAAATAAAGATCACCTAATCAGCGCCGGTTTTTAAGCGGACATACATATATCCGTGAATCGTGCGCCGGGTTGAACGTAGTCATGCACTCTACTCGATGCGTGGCTGATGGACGTATGCCTGCTTAAAAGACGAAGCGAATTGAGTGTCTTTTATTTAATTATTCTTCTTTCGTTAAGCATTGCAGAAAAAAAGTTCAAAGACAGAGTTCTTTCGGCTCATTATTTATTTAAGAATAGCGCTATGTAATTCGTGGGCGCGAATTACGATACATCCTGTGTATAAAATTAGTTTTTGTTTTAATATTTTTTAAATGTTAATTTTATATTTATTATAATTTGTCCATACAAAATAGTAAGCATTTAAATGTTTTGCATTGTTAAATTGCATAAAACAAATATCACTACAATATAGGAGTTATGCTATATTATAGTTATATGTGCATTTGCGATATTTGTTTATAATTAATATTATATCTATAATTCGAATAAGTGTTTTAATAAACTAAAAGTCGAGTTACTTATTAGTTTAATATTCTTAAAATATTCAGTAAGTACTGTTCTATAAATTTTATATAAGTACAACAGAACTGAATATTACAAATAATATTGCATATATGTTACCGGTAAGTTATCGGTTAATTATAATTTTCCACTCATAAATGTAACATGTAACATAATCTGTGTCGTTACGATTGTTTTAGGCGCTTCTGAAGAAATGCTAAATAGTTTTGCGCCTTTAGATTCTGTTCAAAAAAGGATGGATATGATGTCATTTCCAAGAATACCTGCCCAAACGTTAATAGACCATTGTCTTTGAAATTCTTGGCTCCTTTGCCAATGAGGATTTTGATCAGAATAATAATGATAATTATGTCTATTAACGCCCCCTTTGTTACCGAACGTGGCTTTCATCAGAAAAAAGCATCTCTGCGATAAAATGTGGGTTTCTTCGAATTTGATTCAAGGCCCAGTTACAAAATTGCAAGCGTCGCTCGAAATCCTTCTGTTCTAATTGCTGGGTTAGATGGATATGGTAGAGGTGGAATCTATTTATTTTGAGTGTCCTTCACTTGCACACGGTTCAATTGGACACCGTTCATTTGGACACGTAAAAGTTGCACACCGTTCATTTGGACACGTAAAAGTTGCACACCGTTCAGTTGGACACGGTGCAAATGGACACCGTTCATTTGGACACGTAAAAGTTGCACACCGTTCAGTTGGACACGGTGCAAATGGACATCGTTCATTTGGAAAGTACACGCACAGACCCCCCCCCCCCCCACCGTTACAAACCCATGTGGAATACCACTTTGTATCGCGCAATTAAACGATGTCCAATTCAATTGTGTGCAAAATTACGGTGTCCAAGTGAACGGTGTCCAATTGAATCGTGTGCAAAATTACGGTGTCCAAAATTACGGTGTGCATCTTTCTGTGTCCAAATGAACGGTGTGCAAAAGAACGGTGCGCAAAAAAACGGTGTCCAATTGAACCGTGTGCAAAATTTCGTGTCCATTTGCAACGTATCCATTTGCAACGTGTCCTATTGTACTGTGTCCAAGTGCACCGCTCCCTTTATTTTAAGTATACGATTTGCTGTCGATTTCGATATGCCGTGTTATCTCTCGATTTGTCTGGTGGAAATTTGGGGATCCAATACAGCGGCACCCAAGACAACCAATGAATTTGCCGCATTTGGCCCCGATTTTTATCGTATCCTTTTTAAATTGCCCTGCTGTGCTTTTTCGGTGAGTTTTCTTATGGTCTTTCTACATGGATGACGTCTATTAGGATACCTTTCAGCATACAGCCTTTTTGCTGCACTGTAATTACTTCCAGCTTCACGAAAATACGAATCATGTCGACTATTTCGTTTGGCGGATAATCAGCCATAATTACAGGACTACTAAAAAATTTCGTAAAAATGCTCAAAATATTACATTCGCCAAGAAAATCGATGCTCTTTAACGTGCGTATGCGCTGCCAAGATTAAAGTAAGTGTAAAAGTTCTGCAAGTTCTACGTAATGTGCTTCGTATTTTGGGTGAGGCTGGAAGTAATTACAGTAAATTAAAAGTAATTACTTAAAAAGTACTTAACGAAACTTAATTATAGGGTTTTGGAAAGCTCTTTATGTAAGCTAGAAGAATATGTAATGAAAAGTAGTTTCATTTAAGAAATTGAAGGTAATCTTCACGTGACCTTTAAGCAACTATTCAAGGTCAAACTAATGTCACCATCTTATGTCCTCCTCGAAACCTTACAACTTTTGTCTGAAACATTTTTTTTTACAATCAAAAATAAGAAAGTTATTTGGGGTGGGACATTAAAATGGGACACCCTGTATATATCTCTCTAAATCGTTAATAATCGGCCATTCTGTGTTCAGATTCGTCCTCGAATTTTTTTATAATCTTAATATTAAATAATTCTATTACGTCATTCTTATAACTTTTTTTCTAAAAATTTACATTAACTTTAATTAAACTCTGCAGACTTTTAAGGTAAGAATTTTTTTTAAAGTAAATAGAAAATAACAGAATGTTAAATCTTCAACAACAAAATTAAATTTCAGTTTTCCGTAATTTTAAATGTTCTTGTAATTGCTCTAACAACAAGAGTGAAATTAATAACGCGAATTGTAATTATTTTTTTCTCAGACAACGATTTAATTCTTAATCTCGATATCTCGCGGGTAATCTTCGATTACGCCTTTGGTCGTATGGTTGATGTCTCTTGATTCTTCCTTGGAACTAAAGTTAATTCCTCGACTTCTTTTTCCTTGGTTGATTTTTCAGGTCATTCGTCGTCCGTCTCGATCTTGTTGTCACTCTGGTGTAGTGGATAGTGAGGTTCCTTACTAATTAACTCGTCTTTATCCACTTTATCTTCCTTATCATCCCCGTGATTTGGAGCGGCATCTTCGTCCTGCGTCGGTCACCATTGTCTTAGTTGACTTACATGTGCAGTGGATGTATATTTTCGTCCTAATGCGTCCGGTCTCAAGGTCATAATAAGTATCGTTCGGTAGGATCTTCGTCATTATAAGTGGTCCTCGGTTTTTTGGTTGAAGTTTTGTTGATTCACCGCTTGTTTGAGGTGGAGTGGGATTTGATTGACCACGTTGCTTTTGACCACAGAACCTTCTGATAGGTAGACCTAGTAAAAAACCCTATACACCGGTCAATATAATTGGCTGTGGTCAAAAGCAACGTGGTCAAACGGGAGGTACGGTTTTCATAAATACTAGATTTTCGACTTCATACTAAACATTGAGACGTTTTCCTTTGTTATAGCGATTTTTACTCTTCATTTGTTCTTCCTTGATTCTCTGTATAGCTTCTCTTCTTAATTCTTTCGGTCTTCTATAATGATTCCCTTTTTTATTACTCTAGTTAGTTTTCTTATTGGTCCTTCTTCGAATCGCGGCGTATAACCCATCAACATTCGAAGTTTTATTGGTTGTTTTGTTTATTGAACTATTCAAATTTCTGGCTACTTTTTTCAGATTTCGGTCCCAATTTCTTCCTTCTTTCTTATCGTTCAATGTAGCTTTGTGATCGTTGGAATAATCGTTCGATTTACTCGTTCGACCATACTATTTGCTTGCGCGTGTCTTGGTAAGTTGAGAATATGCTGAATACCGTGTTTTGTACAAAATTCCGTAAATTTCGCTGATGTGAAGCATGTTTCTCGATCTGTTACTATGCGATTTGGAGCTCCGTACTCCATGACAACCTCCGTATTCCATGACAATCTCCGTTAATTGTTTCACTACGTTCTCAGCATTTGTGTTCTTCGATGCAGTTTGACGAACTTGGTTAAATTATTGATCATTACTAATATGTATTTGTTTCCTCTTGTACTGTTAATGAAAGGACCAAGGTGATCAACATGGATCACATCAAAGGGTCTCACGCCTGATGGTATTGGATGAAGTTCTCTGGCTGGTTTCCCCATAGTCGTCTTTGTCATCAAACAGTGCAGACTGCACCAATATGTTGCTTCACATATCGTCTTATTTCTGGGAAGAAATAATACTGATTCATTTTGGACAGTGTTCGGTCAACTTCAAAATGACTGTGTCGTGAAATCTCAGTTATCGCTTTGCGTAAAGTATTAGCTTTCGGTATTACGTACTTGCTCTTTCCTTTTTCTAGTTTGTATAGGATACCTTCTCGTGCGGATTATAATTTTCTGGAGTTTTCTCGCGTAAGATTTTGATTTTCTTTTGTAAATCTTTGTCTTGCATTTGATACATTAATACTTCATCTTCATCGGATGTCAGTGTAAAAATTGTCGCTCGGTCATTCTCATCTTCAGTATTGATAGCTTGTTCCGTTGGGGATTGCTTAGAGCATCCACATATTGTAGTTTAACTTTTGGGCGATGCCCAATATTGAAATTAAACTCGCAGAGTGTATTATACCAACGACATATTTGTGGCCGTTACTATGGTGAAATGGATATTGATTAGTAAAAATCTCAGTCGTTGAACTGCCCAAATAATAGCAAGTAATTCCAATTTGCTCGAGTGATATGCTTTTTCCGGTTCTGTCGTTCTTCTACTTATAGCATATACCAAATGATACTGTCCATCTTTACCTTCCTGTACCAATATTGCAGCTAAACTTAGACTGCTAGCGTCTGTGTGTAATTGAGTGGTCTTCGGATCGAACAACTGAAGTATAGGATGACTAATTAGTGCTTGCTTCAGATCTTTAAATGCTTTCTCGGTTTTCGCCATAGAAATTCAGCGTCTTTCTTCAATAATTCATATAAAGCACTGGCTCGCCATGCGAATCGCATTACAAAACGTCGAAAAAATTCAGTCGATCCTAGAAATCGTCGGACTTTGTGTTTCTTGGCCTTGGAAAATTTTCGAAGGCCTTTAATTTCCGTCCTCCAGGTTCGATGCCTTGATCGGTTATCTCGAATCCCAGATAAGTTACTCGTCTCTTTAAAAACTCGCACTCAGCCTCACTGTTATTCCGGCCCTTTTCAATGCCTCCAAAACTAGTATTAGTCTTCCCTTTAAATTGTTCTAATTTTTGCATGGAATCAATACGTCATCCAAATAAAACAATACTACACGACTCCTCAAGTGTCTAAGTACTCGTTGCATCATCTTAGTAAAATAAAAAGGTGCGTTAGTTAGACCAAAAATCATCTTTGTGAACTCTTCGGTTTTCTCTAGTGTTATAAACGCCGTCTTGTGACGATCCTTCGGTAGTTGCAAATAATCTTGGACTAGATCAAGTACAATAAAAAGTTTTGAATTAGCTAATAATGCTACATGGTCATCAATGTTTGGTAGTGGAAAATTCATTTTAATCGTCTGATTGTTCAGTCGACGATAATCTACAACAAGTCGAGATTCTCCAGTTTTCTTGGGAACAAGTAGAAAGGACTCGCGTACTGCGACTCAGTGTCCGTCACTACGCCCGCTTTCCTTCATTCCGCTCACGATGTCTCGTATTTTCTTCTCTACCTCGCTCGTAGGGAAAGGTTTTGCTTGCGGTGGTTTACTTCCTGGCATTTCATTGATCTCCATGCTCAATTCCTTGTAGCACCAAATCTCGCTTGGTATAATTGCAATACATTCTCGAAATTGATTAAGTACTTGTAATCATCTCTCACCTCTGTTGATATCCCGTCTCCAATATTTACATCCTTTGCCTCAATCTTTGTCTGATATTTGGAAATAACTGATACATCCGAGTCGGATGTACTCCGTCCAATCGTTATTGTCTTTCCGATCTTTACATCTTTGTTTCCAAGGTTCACGGCTGGTATCAGGAATGATTCCTCTCCTCATATGGTAGTAATAAGATTCACTGTTCCTGCCGCCATCATCGTTTTACCAATCACTTTTAACGTCTCTGTAGTTGTCTCGTGTTCCTCTGGATCCATGTTGTCAAACGGTAGTTTTATTTTCTTCTCCGATAAAGTTAAGGTATCGTCTACCTTATAATATACAATGTGAGGTAATTCAGTGAACATACTTCCGACGATAACCTCACTTGTTTGTGCGTCGTCTAGTACTACTCGGAACGTAATACTGTTTGCACGTGCTTCGTCTACTACCAAGGAAGTTTGAATCCATCCTGGAGATATAAGTTTAAACTCAGCTGGTTCAAATGCCTTTAATTTTATTTGATCGTAATAAATCTTGAATCCCTTCATCAATACGGTCGTCGCACAGTGGTCAAAACGGCCGAAAATGTGGCCAAAATTCTGAACATACTCAGATCATCCTAAATCATAGTATATAACTCAATTTAATTTTTTTTCCATGACTAATGTAATTTAATTCTATAGTATTTATTCTAGATGTATATTAGAAGTTGTTATACCGTCGGCATTAGTGTTATCCGATGTGCACCACGAGGAGGCTGCACGGTCGGATTTTGCACATCTTTTTGCGTTTTATGCGCATTTTTGAGTACGTATAAAAGAGATAAGGACCCCTAAGCTCGTTACGTCTCAGGTATTTTGTAACTCTAAACCTTTCCCTTTATATTCGCGCCCGCTTGCATATTGTAAAAATTATTTTATACTGCTTCACCTGAGCATTTTCCTCGTGTATAATAAAAAATAAAAATTTAATGATAAATAAACTATTTTATTTATCATTAGTGTCATCACTATCAGATGAATCAATTTCAGAATTAAAATTATCTGATTCCGTATGTTGCGTTTCGGATGTTATCACAAGTTTCATTGCCTTTGGAGATAATTTCTTCAAATTTTTCTTGAGTAACGGTATATGTGAAACTATTACGGGATGATAACAACAAGATTTTCAATAAATCTTCATTTGTATGAAATCTTATGTCTTTCCTTGTATGGTGCTCTCTGAAGTAACGATAATCTTTGTTGCGGGCTTCCTGAGCCTTGTCTGAGAGCAGACCTACTGAAAGTTTACTGTTTCTAATTATTTGCGTCCCATGTATTAATACCTTATGCACGACTACAGGCATTGGAAACCATCGATAATTCTCTACAGAGTTTCGCGGTTTCCATACAGTATTGGTGAAAATAGTCGACTTGGATTACGCGATTACTCGCGATTACTTCAAGTATTACTCCAAATCTGTAGATAATTTCTTCCTTTATTCCTGTAATAGACGCGGAAACGATGGCATTATTAAATTTCCTGGTAGAATTACCGTCATTGGTATTACCTCCACCTTGTTTAGGAAAATCTACTAATAATCCGAGTTGAGAGCGAAACTTGAATACTTCGTTTTCTTGAGGTCACCAAAGCTTTGCTTTTGTCTCCCCTCACTTGCCATTTCTTCAAATCCAAACGATACGCAACATGGAGTAAACATTCATAGAATCTTATTCGCGCGTGGAGAGGCGAGATATCGAATGAAAGAGCTTCTTCCTTCACTGACTTTTGTTGTACCCCTTCAATGTCATTCATGTTTATCGGAAGAGCTCTGCAGATAAAACATTTCTGAGTTGCAGTATTATTTATTAAAGAGTTGCAAACTTTACCATCTATCATGGAAAGAATGAGCTTATGTTTGATGGTAAAATTTGCAATAGATATCATTTGTAAATTAACAATTTGATCTTCGATATATTTTTTCCATAATAATTATTTCAGGAGTTTCCTTTTTGAATTGAAATCGAATTGGCCGACAAAATCTTGTCGAATTCGATCTTGGATTCTCCCAAATTATTTTTTTCATATAGCAAATCAGTTGCAAGGGTACTAGACATGTCAGGAACATTTGTGCATCGCTATTGGTTCCATCTTGAAATGCTTGCTTATACCTTGCTTGCCCGCCAGAACCATCAAATCCCTATTTACTGATTATAGTAATATTCTGAATCTCTTCGCACTGCGTAGACAACAGTTGTATTGTTTGCAATATTCTTTGAACCGAAAGATCAAGTAACGCTTGGAGAGAGATTTCGGCTGATGATTCCGTCACTTTAATGTTGGATTCTGCAGGGTAACATTTTTTTTGCACATAATATCTGGTTATAAGACGGGTATATATTTGTACCTCTGCACTTACCTCCTTTCTGGATATTGCAATATGTTCTTTTCGATAAGCGATTCCTAATCAAGAGCGCTAATCCCTCATCTTCGCTATATTTTTCAATGTTAACTTTGTCTTTTTTTCCAACATGTGATCAATCCTCTACCTTACAAAACTGATTCTCGATCATTTCTTTTAGAATATCGGCAAGCATTGTTCGACCTGTATCTTGTAAACTCATTTGAGTTGCGTAAATCAATTCAGAGTTTGTCGATGATTTTCTAATGCTTTCCATTTTTCTCCGTTTTGATCGTTCAGAGCATTCTTCAAAGTTTTTCATTGGTCTACCAACGCTGCCAGAAGAGGTAGATGGAGTTGCAAGTGTTCCAAAAGCAATCATACAATTGAGCCACGTAGAATATTTGGATAAGAATTTGCCTTTTGATTTATCCACGGTCTGCCATCTCTTTCGAAAATCGGCGTATAATTGGCGGATCGATTTCTCACCTTCCGGACATAATATTTCAACGGACAAATAAATGCACACATGCTCTCGAAAATGATCGAATTCTTTCTTTTGTAAATATATTTCGAATAGGGCCTTTCTTGTTATTAAGAGAGACATTGCGGAAAGTCTAACCGAAATTCCTTCGTCACAAATGGAATGGTTGTGATGATTATATCAGGAATATAGGAATCTTTTCGATCTATTTCGGATATATTAAAAAATAATCAACAATTATTTTTTAATATATCCGAAACGACATGGAATAGCAAAAATAAAAATAATATTTTTGAACGATTTTTTGAATAATTTTATTTCGAGCGATTTTTTGAACAACAGCGATATGCGAAAAATAGAGATGCGCGCGATCTGAAATGCACGGAGGACAATCTATACTCGCGAGAGTCTCGTGGAAAAAGCTTGCGCCTCGCTATCATAGATGAGGACGCGGCTGCCTGAATGATCGGGTGCGCTCGGAGCGACCACCCGATTTTCAAGTCAGTCGCGTCCTTACTTTTCACAATCTGGCATCTGCTCGCTGCTGCTGCACGTACTTATATAGGGTGTCCCATTTTAAAGAATCACCCTTTAAAATTTCTTTTAATTTTAGAGAAAAAATTTTTAGACAAAAATTGCATGGTTCAGAGGGAGGAAAATAATGGTAAAATCAATTGTCGAGAAAATATTTTTTTGAACGTCACGTGAAAGTTATCTTAAATTTTTTTAATGGAATACTCCATTTTTTATTTTATCATTTTTCTACTAAATAATTTGAACAACTTTTGTCTGCAAAATTTTTACATTAATTCATAATTTGCTGATGCGTGGGTCATATTCAGAATACTGGTTCTCAGTTTCGGCGAACTACCAACTTCATACAGTAATTAAAGTAGTCCGGCGCAATTTGGCGCAGATAAACTTTTTCTTATTTCTTTTGATATATAATTAAGTTTTAAATTCTGTTTGATTCATTGTGCCGACTCATGACGGGGACTTTGAATCGTAATATTTCATTTGTGTTACATCTTATACAACAGCCCTATCTTATTTTGTTTAGGAAATGTTTATTTCTATTAACTGTAATGACAATTGAATAAATAACGGCGTTTTTAGAAACACAAATAATACAACTAAACATCGATGGAAAGATTTAATAACCTGGTGCAGTGAAAACCTTGTGAAAATAAAATCACAATTGTGACACTGATTATGGCTCCCAAAATTATATAAGAGACCTGCGATATTCATGAACTTTGTGTACTTTATAGCTCTTGTAAATGGGATTCTTTTGGACTAAAACGTTAAAGAAGTAAAGTAAGGACTTAGAACTAACAAAAAATAATGTAATGATGATTTAAAAAAAAAATAATTAAAAAATGGATTTTGGCCACGCTTTCGGCCGTTTTGACCACTGTGCGTCGCCTTCATCATACATTCGGAACTACCTGTATCGATAAAAGCTGATAGCTCCTGATTCCTACTTTCACCCTCTTCAAGTACTTCACAGCACCGCTTCGTGGTAACCCTCTTATTTTCTTCACTTTTCCCTTGATTTTTTGGGGCATTGCGTGGAAATGTGACCAGAATCTCCACAACTAAAGCATTTCGTATCTGGTGTCATGCAATTCTGTGACAGATGACCTGTCTCTCCGCATTTATAACAAACAAATTTACTTTCTTTATTACTTATGCCTCGTCTACTCATCTTTGTCTTGTCGCCTTCCGTCTTCGTCGTCATCTTTTCTCCTTCCTTCTTATCTCGATTATCACATGTTTTCTTCGATGATCTGTCCTGGGCTGCATATTCAAATTTATCGTTGATTTTCTTCCCTTAGCGTCCTTCAAGGATCCGATACGGTCCTTTCGTTCGTTACTCAGTCGTTCTTGTTGTAAAAGATGGTGACATGGAAACAAATCATCAGCGTCTTTATGAGTCTTACTGAGCAATGCATTACAAGGTTCTCGCGACCAGAGTCTTGCTAGTATTTGTTCATTGGCTTCTTCTAGTGATAATTCCAATAATTTGCATCTACTATATTTATCATGAAAATACTCACTCGTACTTTGATCTTTCTTCTGCACCAGGTTTTTCATGCGATCCCATTTTACTGACTTACTTTCAGTAGTGCAGAACGTCTTCTCGAAAGCAGTTTGAAATAATCCTACGTCGTTAACTCGGTCAGTCTTGCATTCGACCATTTCCTCTTAATAGATGCATTCGGGCTGTGTCCAGAACTACGCTCTCGGGCCAATGATGTAGTCGACGCATGCTTTCGATGTTGTTAAGCCATATCTTTGCAGTCACTGGATCTTCATCGTTTCACTCCTCGATGTTCTTAGACAAATCTGGTATGATTTGAAATGCTACTACTATTTCTCGGACGATGGTATTTTTGTGCTTCCGGCATTTGGATTTTGAAATTGTTCTAACGTAGCTATCAGATTGCGTTCTCGCTCCATATTTAATTGATGTTGCATCTCTCTTTCTTGCGTTATAAACTTCATCATAAATTCCATCTACTGATTCGGCTCTGGTGTTTGCTGAGGTAATAAAAACTGCGGTTCTTTTACTTTCTGACGGCCTTAGTTTTTGACGTCATTTGACAGGTTGGTTGAGGTAATAGAAGCGACGGCTGTTCTAAATTCGGATGACCATAATCTTCGGATATCTTCTGTCGGGCTTGTTGATTAATTTCGATTACTTGATGCTCGGCTAAATTTCGATCGATATCTTCTCTGTCGATTTGTCTTCGCTCTAACTGTTCTTGTTCTATTTTGTCTTCGATGCATCCTGCAGCTTGATCACTGGTAGATTCATCGTCTTCATCCTTTCTTTGTGACAGAATCTTTATCGAAGCTTCTTGTTCTAATTTTTTTCGTTCGTCTCTAATCACCATTGTGTGTTTCGCGTTGATTGATAAACTTCCGCTCGTCTAATCGTTTCTCGTCTACGATTGTTTCTCCGCCGACCGACACCGCGATTCACCAAATCGTCTAACAAATTAAATAATCAAATTGCGTGACATATACCACCGTTTTTCTCGTTTAAGATGGCCACACGACAAAAGATACAATGAGATTAAAAAACGTTTCTTTCCGTCCGTTGAGACAATCTTTCTCACAACACCAACACTGCTTTTTTTGGTGCAATCCCACTTTTGAATTGTTAGAGGATATAAAATTAATGTTGCTGAACAAATTGAAGAGTTTATTTAAATAAAAGACTATTTTCTCTTTGTTATTATACAACCGCCTTTTTTACGTCTCTCAACACACTCACTTGTCTCCTCTCTCACTTTTCTTTTTTTATATATATCCTTCCTCTATTCCTTTAGTATCTTTCTATTACTATTTCCCTAGCATCCCGTTCCAATTCTTTCTCTTCCTCCCTCCCTCCTCTCTCTTCCTCTCCCCCTCTCTCCCTCTTCCTCCCTCCCCCTCTCTCCCTCTCCCTCTCTCTCTCTCTCTAAATCGTTAATATATTTTTGTCTTCCCAAATTGAGGGTAAACACTTTCTTTAAAAAATCGATTTTTATATTTTTGAGCGAAACCATCGAAACGGTAAATGATATGAAAAAATGTTTTAAATAAGTTTTATGGTTTTTAATGTACTTTATAATGTTTATAACAGTGTAATCGGATTTTTCGAAAATATTTTTCGAAATTTCTTTTCCCCCATTATTTTTGAAAATTTTGAGATTTTGTCTTACAACAAAAGTTAAACCATGTTTAACGCCAAATTCAACCATATATGATAAAGTTGTATTCCGAAAACGCATTTTTAAAAAATAAGCTTGAAATACCTTTATACGCGCCCCATTCGCATCCATTTTATGGCGCTCGCTACTTATGATGACTTTTTTTCGTAATTTCATAGAGACAATCATGATTTATCCATAAATAATTTACATATTACAATTTACGTATATATATTTAATAATTTTTATAATTCATGTATTTATATGCTCTTCTTTTTTAATAACTTAGAACAGTGATGGCCAATTAAAAATAGACTAAAGGCCACTATATAATAAAGATTAACATCAGAGGACCAGACTTATAACATGACATTTTTTAATAACTGCGTTCTGAGATTTAGTATTAGAAAGGAAACATACGTAATTGATTGCAACTTTATTCATAATTTATAATAAGACAATTTAGTTTTTAAAACTGCCTTT
Source organism: Lasius fuliginosus (assembly GCA_949152495.1). Taxonomy (NCBI): domain Eukaryota; kingdom Metazoa; phylum Arthropoda; class Insecta; order Hymenoptera; family Formicidae; genus Lasius; species Lasius fuliginosus. The sequence goes on from OX424445.1 coordinate 12,496,972, forward strand.
TACAGTTATCAAATTAAGTAAATAAGATATGGATGATTCGCGGGGCAAAAGAAATAGACCTGCGGGTCGCTTGGCCATCACTGACTTAGAAGATGGGACTGTGTTGTCCGAAAAGATGATCAAATCAAATTGGTCCAACAGGTGAAGAGAGTAGTCTCTTCGAGTATGATGATTCTGAAAAAGGGTAAATGAGGAAGGAGAGTTCAAATATGAATATTGGAAGACTTGAGGAAGGAATGGAGAGAATGAACGATTCCGAAAGAAGACTTCCTGTGTAAGTCTGCAATTTTGAAGGGTGAATTTTTAAGTTTGGTCAAGCGTGCTAGTAAAGTCCATCTTTGATTGTCGAGAATGGAGCAGTTCCAAAAAATATGATCTGCGTCTTGGATATATGAACCACATAAGCAGGACGGTTCGGGAGTTAGATTGCAGCGGTGCAGGCTATAATTGAAGGCGTAGTGATTGCTCCTGATTCTACAGCATGTGGTGATGGCTTCGCGATTGAGGTTGAAATTGTGGAACCAAGGTTTCAAATTGAGTTCTTCGAAAGAGAGGAAGTATTTGACTCCTTTGCGTCTGCCTTGAGAGTTTAGATGTTTACTTGAATCCGAGATAAATTCTGCTCGTGGAACGGTGTAAAAATCTGAGTGAGGAAGCGAATTGTCTGTCCATAAGTGATGGCTCTCTTAGCGAGGTGATGGCTCTCCGCGGTTTTGTTTCCAAGAATGCCGGTGTATGCTGGTATCTAAACAATTGTTTTCGAAGTTAGCAAATTTGTGAGAATGGCACAAATTGAGGGAAGATAAGGCCTCCGTAACACCTTTGGAGTCGGTAAATATGACAGATTTAGAGATGGAGTGCGTGAGGATGTATTTGAGGGAGTGAAGGATCGCAAGAGTTTCCGCCGTAAATATTGAGGCATGTGATCCTATTCTATAAAGGAGTTGCAAATGAATTGAGGGGGAGTATATGGAAATACCTACATGATTCCCCGGATCGTTCTTAGAACCGTCGGAGAAGGAGCAGCGGTTTGTAAGCGAGTGTTTATATATAAAGTAGAAGACTATTTTCGGTATGGGAGCATTTTTAATGTCTTCCGCATCCTTTACGGAAGTGACTATAATAGAAGGAGCTAAAATCAATGCGTTGTAATCTATAGTGTAGATTGCTGGATAATCAAAATTGACTATACAGCCCTTATATTTACGGAGGTTGCAAAAGGTTTTGTAGAATTGGAATTTTTTATTAGGATCTCTTTGGGGAGATGCGCGAATATCAGAAGAGGTCATATAATTTATTAACAGCAGGATGTGTATCTAGGAAGAAGATTTTTAAGACATATTTGGATGTAAGGTAGCCGCATTTCATACTGAGAGGATCTTCTCCGGCCTCCACTAAGATGATGTTCGTAGAAGTGTTTTTTTTTAGACCTAGGCAAAGGCCAATGGTTCTGAATTGAATTTTGTCCGGAGAACTCATGATCGAATGATTGTTATATGGAAATACAAGGGATCCATATTCCATGGAACCTTTAATTAGAGCTTTGTATATGCCCAAGAGAGATCCAAGACTATTTCCCCACCAAGTTCTTCTAAGCATGTTTAAAATATTTAGCACTTTTGAACAACGGTTAGAGAGATAATAAATATGATCCTTTCCTGAAAGGCGATAATCGAAATGAATACTCAGAAATTCGCAGGAGACTGAGGACTGAATGACTGTATTGTTTACATAGGCTAAAGGATTGATGTTTTTTGGTGAAAATAATCAAGGAAGATTTAGAGGGCGAAACTGTAAGACCTGTACCCTTGGCGAAGAGATGTTTGCTGGCTCTATTTGCTGAACTTATTAATTTGTGGAGGGCTTGTTCGATACTGCGAGAGTTGGTGAAGATGGCTATATCGTCCGTGAATTGGACAATTTCACAATCTTCCCCTAGACATTTTATATATATATATATTGCGACGTACTTTCTCGCCCGTTCGGAGCTCAAACGGGGAATAAGTGGTTGTCGACAAAAAAAAAGGAATAATCAAAGTTAATTGAACGGTTATTTTGCGGGGGAACTCGGTTTTAAGGCGTTCCGCGCGTACCGCAGCGGACTAAAGGCCTTGTTTTACGCGAAACACGAAATAGACTAAAAGTTGGGCGCCAGACGCGATCTTGCACGCGTCAATTCGCAACAAACGATATTTAACGCGAAATCCGGGCCGACGAGCCCGCTACGGGCCGGTTAGCTCTCCTAACGGTAGAGGGGCAGGGAGGTGTTGCCGCGAAATTATTAAATCAGAATTAAATACACGAAACGGGCAGAATTAATTTTCCGTATCACAATACTCGGCGGATCGAGACACAGACACAAAAGAATAGACGCGAAATGATACTGGCAAAAATAATATAATGTTTTATTAGATCTCAATGATATAAAAGACAAATATAATGACAAGTAATAGTGAGAGATCATATTGAAGGAGATGTAAAAACGATATAAGTTGACGATTACGGCTACTGATCCAGCCGAAAGAAGTTACAAAAATCTTACACCGAAATTAAGTGACGCTAATTTACGACAACATAATTATTAGGGGCTTGCAGCCTTAATTTTTAATGCCGATTTGCACTTGAGGCAGCGTGACTTCGCAGTGGCTCGTTTAGCTCCGGTCCGGCTTCGCTAAGCGGCAGCGTGGAGATCCCTTCCTCCGCTCTTTTGGGCGACTTTCTCGCTCCGCTGCTATGCGGTCCTGGGTGTTCACGAGGATCCACGCTTTCCGTCGGTTAACGGCGACCTTGCCCGGACGGCCTCGGCAAATATTATGGTTTGTTCTTGGTTTGTCCGTTTTTGCTGTGTACGATTTGGCTCCTTGTTTTTGTCGAGACGGTTTCCTCCTCGTTACCTCTCCTTAATATTGACAGCGAAATCCTCGCAACAAGGCTCCCGCGATACATAAAAAAATATAAAATAAACGCGAATTAATTTATAGTAATTGTCGTTCTATCGCATTCGTCTCTCCGGAAGTTCGGTTCGGCTCTCGTGCTCTCTCGCGTGGCGCGGCCGCTCAGCCCCTGCCCCGCGATTATGGTAGCATGGACGCGCGTCGGGACGGCAACGTCACAATATATATATATATATATATATATATAAAAGTTTGGAGACAAATATTAAAAAGTATCGGACTTAAAGTGGATCCCTGTGGAATTCCTTTGTAGGAGAAGTATTCCTCTGATAATTTTCCGTTGACTACATATTGTAACTTCTGAGAGTGAATTAAGTTATAAACAAAATGACAGAATATTGGGGGAGAGATCCAAATCTAAGAGATCCGAAATCAAAATGGAAGGAATAATTAAAGGCATTCGATAGATTTAGAAAGAGGCAAGCTGTGACCGACTCACATAGCTTGAATAGATTTCAGTGGTGAGAATAGAAAGATTATCTTAACAAGAACAAAAGTTTTGAAAGCCGTATTGGGATGAGGGGATTTTATAATTATGCTTCAACCACCTATTCAAGCTGAGAGATACCAATTTTTTCAAAACTTTGATAAGCAAGAAGTAAGAGAGATTGGGCGGAATTTTCCTAGGGATACTTCAGGAATAAAGAAAATTAAAGAATGATTTCAAGAATCTGGAAAGGAGACTGGGATAAAAATTTCGTTTAGGATGAAGAGTAATACAGAATGCGGTCGCACACAATGCGGATCGAAAGAAATACTAGAGCTTCCGGACGCCCGATTTTCCAATTCCAGAGGGATACTCGTAGAAATAGAGAAACACTGTCGAAAATGACACACCGAATAGCCCAGAAATGGGCTAATTTAAGCACTTTTCGAGGAGGCACTCGAAACACGTGTGTAACCGAAAGAAACCAAGATGGCGTTTCAGTAAAAGCCATGGACAAAAATAATATATAGACGGAACAGCTGTCTATGATGACAAGGTGGTAGTGACATTAGACGTAAGAGGGTCAAGCCGGTCACTCCACTAACTTCGGTAAATATTCGATAGTATTCGGCTCACATATGTTCATGTTTGTGTAGAATTTCGTTCAACACATTCTCCTCCAGTGAAGTGTGTGTGTGTGTGAAGTCAGTGTATTATCCCCCTTACCGCTATTATCACCTTTCCCTCGCAGAAGACTTCGTTTATATATTCTTATATCTATGTTAAAAGCAGCGTGTGTGTAAAACATGGCCGCAGTGTCGCTCGCTCTGAATATTAGTTCATGCGGCGCTCGCCAGGTCCCCCAAGCACTGCAGTAGTAAACAGTACTAGCGAACTCCACTGCCAACAATTTCAATGTTTATAGAACCATTTTTACAATATTTTCTTTAAACAAATAGTTACATTTTTAATTAAGTTTATATATTGTGGTATGTTAATTTGATGCGATAGCAAAGACTTCAAAACGATGTTGATTCTTTGTAAAATATACCAGCAGAGCACGGAAATATAAACTTATAATTTGCAATTTTTTCGGCGTTCTATGAGCTGTATTCTTAACAATATTATCATTTGCACTTTCAAAAACTCTGGAAGATTATCGGTACATAATTGGTAAATTATAACATAAAGCTTTTACTGCGATGACCATTGTGCAGCTGATACATTTTTGGTGTTAAACCAAAATGCTGTCCGAATTGCTGAGTTTTTTAAAAATATTCTATCGATTTGTACATCGAGAAAAAAGTTAAAAATTTCTTATATACATATTTTAAAAAATGAATGATTCTGATGTACCAGCTACATTATTTACTACTAAATTTAAGAAGTGGCATGCGCAAGGAACAAAAAAGGCTAAAGTATTTTTATCTAAAATTATTTGTTGCTGCGCTCCATTGTTTTTTCCCTTCATATTTGAATCATGATCGTAACCTTGACCTCTCAGATTTTGCATATCTAAATTATTTGTTAATAGAAATTTTAAAATAGCAATGGCTGCATCTGTTACCTGTTTTACCATTTTCTTTAATAAAACCAAGAAAGTGTTTCCAAATTTTAAATTGATCATTTTTATATGAAACAAAATGCACCACTATCATTAATTGGTCCTGATATCTGGTGTTGAATCTGCAATGATCGCAATACTTGAATTAATTGAAGAAATTATTAAATCGGAAATTTATATATAGATAATAATAGCTCATTTTGAATACTATTACTTTAATAATGTCCATTTTCTATTTTTTCACAAGTTGGCGCGTGTTCAGCTATGGTTGAGTCCAAAAGTTGCAAGATATCACCATTATTTGGGGTATATAAAGTGCTGGATTTACTTCGAAAAACTAAATTTTGTTGAACAAGATATTTAACAAATAGACTTATTCGCTTAAAGATATTTCTATAATGTGTTCAATACTTAAAACCTTTTCATTATGAAAGTCTATAGTATGCTGAGAAATCACTCAATTAGCGAAAAATTGCCAAGATTTAAAAGCTTTGAGATGTTTCTTGATTTGCTCATGATGTTTAATGACATGATATATATTCGACCAATCAGAATAGCCAGAGGGATTTGAGAATTTATTTTTATCTTGTTTATACAAAGAGAAACAAGAAACAGCATTTTTGGATTTTGAATAAACTAACCAATTTCTGGGAAACTTCTTACCATTGGCCATTGTACGGGTATATAAATCTATTGTAAAGCATCTATTATTTGAATTTAGCAAAAAGTTAAAATTCATAATTGATTGGGAACACCATGATCAATCATCTGAGTCCGAAAATTTTTAGAAATTATATCAGGCCAGACACCTGGGTCTTCAAATTGATCGATCCGACCTAATCGAGAACTATTGTCAACGTCGATATTGATATCAATATGAATTGAAGCAGTAGGTGAAATCGAATTTGGGAAATGTTTGTGGTGTGCGACCTATTTGTGTTTCTACGTTAATTTGGCAAGAATGTTATTTCCGGGACCCCTCAATTTGATAGGTTATTTTCATAGGATTTTTTATCAGAAGAAGATTGCCGCAAATCACATGCGCTAGGATCCATAGTTTTCGATATATCGATTTTTAAAAGTCGCGCTAACAACAATACTTTCGCCACAACAATTGATGGTCTATCATATATTTGTCATATTTAATTATAACGAATAACACATTTGTGATAATTATTAGTTAAATTATTGTCTGTGTAATCATTGCAAAATGAATGTGTGGGCGAGGGAGGGGCGAAGCCCCTTGCATCCCCGCTCCGAAAAATTCTAATCTAACCCAAACCAATTTCTATTTTTTGAATGATAATTAGGTTTGGGTTAGGTTAGAATTTTTCGGAGTGGTAGTGCAGGGGGAAGGGTAGGACCCTAATCCGCCCATGCATTTACTTAAATACTTAAATATACAATTAGTATAAAATTCATGCTCGGAAAAGTTCAAATTATGGCATTTAATACTTGTTCTTTTCGTACAATTTAATTGTTAATTACTTTTTAATAAACAACTAGCGATGGCTAAAATTTCTTGTACGTTACTCAGATTTGTAACCTTGACAACATATGTCAAGGTCAAGATTATTGCGGGTGAGTTTCCTAATACGCATATTACCAAAAATTAAAATTTTGAAACATCGATATCTCGAAAACTATTAATCGTAACGAATCGTAGTTTGCGACATTCTTTTTCTCGGTAAAAAATCTATCAAATACACCTATCAAATTGAGGGATCTCGGAAATAACATTCTCCCTGTTAATTTTCATCCACAACATTGTACAGCAATGTCCGAATTTTATCTCATTATTTATAGGTAATTTCCGAATTTTATCTCATTATTTCTCGAAAATGTAGATCTTTTAAGAACATAGATTTTCCATTCAATAACTTGAAAGCTGTGGTCTTAATAGCTCGATTGTATGACGAATTAATATACTGCACTATGTCAACGTGCTTGTATCATTTTTCAGATTTTACTATAAACATCTTCGTCAGGATCAGGATGATTATTCGGGTTATTTACTCGACTTGTTTATTACCAGGGGTGCTCTTGTCGTTATTAAAACGTGTCTGATTGCTTGCTTCTTGCAATATTCTCCAAATGAATGTGAGGTAAACGCCGTACTTCAATTTGATATGTCTGGGATTTCTGAATATCGTAGCTTGTTTCTTTAATCTTGTGAGAACTTTGTCAGTGATGGTAAATTTAGTAGGATAGAGCTATAAAAACTTTGTAAAGGCATCTATTAAGATAAAAATGTTTGCAACTTTTTCTTGATTGTAGATTCTTGATGGTATAAGTTTTAAATAGTCCACATGATGCGTATCCAGCGGTGTATCACCTTTATCTATAGGTGTGACAATAGTTTTGGTTTTTCTTTTTTTCCTTCATCGAGGACAAATTTTACGTAATTATTATAATTTTCTGACTCTTGGCTCACATCTGTTTAAACCAAAACTTTTCGAATCACGTATTCGGTCTTTTGCCAACTGAAATGGCCTCTCTCGTGTGCACTTTGTATTTGAAAGGAGAGTACCGTTTCGAGTTATCTTGAGTTGCTTATTTGGATTTATATAGACTTTTGATTTTCATACTGAGAAAATCTTTTACGCAACTCTTTAATTGCAGTGGCACCATACAAAATAGATTTGTTATCGCTGTCGTCCTAGACTCCGTCTATGATGTACTTGGCTTCCAGTTCTATGTCTGCATGACTCGCATTTTCCGGCATTTTGTATACATACAATATGTATATGTATGTAAAATGAGAATTACGGCAGTAGGATATACAGAAGCGATAAATGAATACAATGTGGAAATACACTGTTTATTATAACAAAATTAGAACAAAAGAGAAGACAAAAAGATTAGACTGAAGAGTTGCTACCGCGACAAATAATTGTCTTTTTTGAGTCGATCGTCTGGAGCATTCGTCATCTGATCCGTCTGATCCGTTGTACTCGCTCGTTTTCGACTAACTCCTTTTTTAAAAGAAAGTTTTAAAAGAACTTTGAAAAGAACTTTTACGCTGGTCAGTTTTGTCAATTTGTTTGACCCATCTGGTATCTAAACACGGACCGGCCTTTGCGCGAGAACTGTCAGGATCACAAACGAGTCATAAATATTCTTGGTTTATTACACGGTTTTCTCTTTTATTGCTATCATGTTTTGCACAACGAAAAGAAAGTCTTAAAATAGAAAATCTAGAAGAGAAGTTTCACAATGAAAATTTTCACGATTCTACTTTCGGCCATCCTGGTTTAACAGCTTCCCTCAGATGTTATTCTTACTCGTCATCAGAATCTTCCTGGCTATTAGACGACCAGAGTTTTACCCGCGGATGTTGGTTTGTTGCGGTTCTTCATGATCTCCCACCTTTTCAGTTGAGATGTAGTTACATAACGATCATGACGCATTATTTTGATGACTTGACATGGATCTAGAAATTTTGGAAGAAGTTTCTGTCCCGGTTTCAATTACGTTCTCTTAATCGCTACAAAATCTCCCACACGATACTCGGTGGCTTCTTTGCGCCTCTTATTGTAGCTCTTACAATTATCCGCTTGTATCTTGGATAATATTTCTTTTGCGTCTTGTCGGATTTTATCAGGTTTTTCCTTAAACATCTGGATCCATTTATTCTCAATTAGTTCACGAATCTTGAGGTCCTCTTTGATACGCTTGTGAGTTCTGAAAAACAAAGTGAACGGCGTTTTTTCCGGTATTTCGATTCGGAGTAGCACTCAAATATGTTTGAGTTGCCCTTACGTGTCGATACCACTCATAAGGCTTCGGCGCTGTCAACTTTGTCAAGAGAGGTATAACCGTTCGGTTCACCCTCTCTGCCTGACCATTTCCTCTAGGTACTCCCGTTGAAATCAGCAAGTGTTAAATCCTTTCTTCTTTACAATATTCCTGAAACGCGGTGGATGTGAACGCGGTGGATGTGCAATCCGAAATAATTTGTTTTGGGTTTCCGAATATCGCAGATTGCTTACGCAGATGATCAATTATCTTGGCAGCGTCCACCGACTTCGTGGGATACAATCATACGAACTTACTAAACGCATCTACTATAACGAATATATATTTATACCTTTTGCCAGTGAGCGACATCGATTCTAGGTGATCTATGTGATAAATGTTTAGCGGAATATCTCCTTTATCTATCACGTTTAAGAATCCCTCCTGCTTTCCTTGCTTTCGCTCGGCTACGATACAATTTATACAATTTTTTACAATTCTTTCACCCTTTTTATGCATACCAGAAAACCAATAGTCGCTACGCAAAATCGTTTTCGTCTTATTTATACCGAAATGATCACGCTCATGCGCCTTACGAATAATTTGAGTTTGCATCATTTTCGGAATTATCAATAAAATATTATCATTTACATCTTTATACAGCAATTTATTTCTTATCAAATATCGGTATAATCACGCTCCACACGCGCGCGCTCAATTACACTCTGCATCTCCTTTCTTCACTCTGGCATTTTCTAAGTCTAGCCATAAGTTCATTTTCTTCAATTAACAATGCTTCGGGATTTTTACTTAACACGTTTATATGCGACATACTCTTGTCTAGACGATGCTGAATTTTATAATCATATTCCTCGAGTTGCAAGGCTCATCTAGCTACCCGCATAAATCCTTTTTGTTCATAGTCATCATAAACACTTGGCAGTCGGTTACAATTATAAAAGAGATGCCGAGTAAGTAGACACGGAATTTTCTCAATGCTTTCACTATCGCTAGTACTTCTAACTTGTGACTAGAGTATTTTTCCTCAGCGGGTGATGTCTTTCTGCTCGCATAATATATCGGGTGAAATGCATTACTCTCGGAATCTTTTTGCAACAAAATAACTCCGTAACCATACTTATGTTAGACGCGTCTATATGTAATTCTGTCTCGGTCCCTAGCTTATATAAGCGTAAGACTGGACTACTACTCAAAATTTCTTTTAATCTGTTAAACGCGCTTTTTTGTCATCGAATGTGAATTGTAAATTCGTTTTCAGCAAGTTTGATAGCGGTCTCGCAATTTGAGCGTATTGCGGGATAAATATTCTAAAGTAATCTGTTAAGCTGAGAAAGCTCTGAACATCGCAAACGCATTTCGGTTCTGCAAATTTCATAACGATTCTAACTTTACTTTCCGACGGCCTGACAGTGTCGCCTTTGATAATGTGCCCAAGATATTCTATTCGTGTTTGCAAAAATCTGTATTTAGCCTAATTAATGTTAAGATCGACCTACTCTGCAACTTCGATCACGAGCTTCAGGTTCCCTAAAACCTGGGACCCCCCAAGATGTAGTGCAAATGCCAGTTTCCGGGGGGATTCCCAGTAGCACCAGGAAGGTCACCCGGTGGGATTTTAGTCGGTTAAAATTTGACATACCCCGCGGTCCTTCCCCGAGGATTGCGGGGATCTTCGGAAGATTTCCCCATCGTGAACAAAAAAAAAGGTTCCCTAAAACCTTTCTTAATGTTTTGCGACGGAATAATTAAATCATCCATATACGTAAGTACGATACTTCTTGGCAATCAGATCTTTAGAAACAGCGTTAATATACTTTTGAAAAACAGACGGCGAATTGCATAATCTAAACCGCATCTTTCTAAATTTGTATTGATCTGTAGGAGTCATGAAAGGTGTATACTTTCGACTTTCTTCCGCAACGTCGACATGAAGAAACTCGTTTTTTAGATTGAGTGCTGTAAAAACTTTTGCTCCCTGCAACCGATCTAATTGATCTTTGATTAATAATAGAGGGTACCGATCTTTAACAATTTTCTGATTCAATTTCCGAAAGTCCACGCAAATTCTAACTTCGCCATTCTTTTTCGGTATTAACACGATCGCACTTGCGTATTCGGAATTAGACGGACGAATTATTCCGTCTTCTAACGAAGACTCTATTTGTCGCTCAACTTTCTCCGGTTGAGACAATCTTCGAGGTCTTTGGAAAATGGGAATCTCATCATGCAAAATGAGCCTCAGGCTTCTACTTCTCAAGCTTTGTTCGGCGAATAATTACATATGACAAATCTATCGAGTTTTCGTTGTCATCAATATCGATTTTTAATATTTCGGGAACGTCGGCATCGTCTTCCGAAATCGTTTTCACAATTTTAGTCATAACTTGACCCGCGACCGTAATTGTACCTGATTCAGAAAATCTACACCAATTAATGTTTTATTCTTAGTCATTCACTACATGAAATTTTATTCTATAAGTCTCACCGTCTACAATCATATCTGTCTCGAACGATTCCATGGTACAATTATTACTCGCGCCTAACCCGTCGAACATCATTTTTCCGTGAAACCTTAGCACACCTTTGTAGGTATATCTTTGTAGGTATCTTTACGCATCAAACGTAAGTCGCTACCGTTATCGATAACTGCCGAGTACTTCTGGTTCTACTTCCTTAAGTTACTTCCTTTGTGACCATTGAAATGTTGCACAACGAAGTAGACTTTTCCGTAGGCTTAGCAGGACACTTTGATGCTATATGGCCGTGTTGGTTGTACTTGAAACACTTTATTCCCTTGTCGGGCAATCTTTGCTGATGTGACTCTTTTCTCCGCAATTGAAGCAGGTTTTGACATTTGCCATCTTTCCTTTCTGTTTGGAGTATTTTTTTTTCCTCGTCTTCAACGGCTTGCTCTTCCCCTTCATTTCATTTTTCATGCATTTGTACTGAACGAATCTTTCAGTTCGCGAATCGTTCTCGCTCCATACAGCACAGTCTCATTGATTGGCTCATCTTGAATTCCGGCTATAATATATTGAATTGTAGCACGAGTTTCGACTCGAGCTTGCGTCACTAGTTACATTTTGTATACAATATATGACTGGAACGATTTGTCTGGTTTTTTTTCCGTCATAGAAACTTCTAGTAAATCATGTAGCTGTCATATAACTGTTTCATCGAATTTTTTTATTAGTGCATTTTTTAGCTTTCTCCACGTCTTGGTGCACTTCTCAAAATTGGCGAATATCTTTGCTGAGCCTCGGAGTAGACACCTTGCATATGCAACTTCATACATATGTCGGATCACTTACATCTCAGCAAATTTTTCAAAGTCTAATCATTTAATTATACTCGCGTTGTCGTCTCCACTAAATGTTTCAAGCGATTCTTCTATGTCCTTCAATGAAAACACGCACTTGTATTTTTTCTGGCTCTTAGTTTTTCGGACTGCTCATTTCCCTTGGTCTCGTCGTCCTCGCTGGACTCATCAGTATTACTCTCTTCATCACTTTCATGGTCGTCAGCAGGATCGTCATCGTTGCACCGTGTTTACGCTCTAAATCCAACGCCGCTTTCAATCGCAATACTAACTCGGTCTTTTTATCTTATGTTTTTAACTTTCTCAATCTCAACTTCTTCTTTCAGCCATCTTTATTATTGCCAACTTTGCGTTGTCTTCCTGAGATCGCGAAGGTGGTGACGATGCTTCGAGTGCTGCTCATTGCAACTGCTGCAACTGTTTACTTTTACTCACTCAATTTATTGTTATATTTTGTGTCGTATCTCGGTTGAACCCCCAAAAATTAGGTTAAATGGGAATTATGTAAAATGGAAATTAATATACAGGGTGAGTAAAAAGTTCCGGACCGGTAAAATATCTTGAAAACAAGACATTTCAGAAAGAAATGTTTCATACAAAAGTTGTAGGATATAAAAAATCTATTAGTTGATGATATACATTAGACCTTGGGATGACGTCGAAAAGCCTGATCAAGGTCAACATAAAAATCTTAAACGGAAACCCCCATTTTTTATTGCATATTCTTGTAGCTTACTTCGAGAGCCAAAACACTATAATTAAGTTATTTTTCGTTAAGTACTTTCCGAGTTATAAGGCTTGAAGTTTACAGTATTTTAACATAAAATACAAAATATCGTGTAAAACATTCAGTTTTCGGTACTCTTACCTTAATACTTTTATGCATAGAATAATAAGACCAATCAATTGGTGTAAAGAAAACACATAATTGCTTTCAAAAAAAGTATGCAGGTGCATGTTGCAAATTACATACTTTTTCTTAATAGCAACCATGTGTTTTCTTTATACCAATTTATTGATCTTATTATTCTATGCATAAAAGTATTAAGGTAAGAGTACCGAAACCTGAACGTTTTACACGATATTTTGTATTTTATGTCAAAATACTGTAAACTTCAAGCCTTATAACTCGAAAAGTACTTAACGAAAGATAACTTAATAATAGTGTTTTGGAAAGCTCTCGAAGTAAGCTACAAGAATATGCAATAAAAAATGGGGGTTTCCGTTTAAGATTTTTATGTTGACCTTGATCAGGCTTTTTAAGGTCATCCCAAGGTCTAATAAATATCACCAACTAATAGATTTTTTTGAACCCTACAACTTTTGTATGAAACATTTCTTTCTGAAATGTCTTGTTTTCAAGATATTTTACCGGTCCGGAACTTTTTACTCACCCTGTATAGAAGCTATATGCTGATATTTTTAAGAGAAAACTGGGATCAATATAAACATCAATTTATTTCAGTACATACAAACAATACAGGTTAACTTAACTGCCTCTCAGGTTTTTCCTCCTCTTATCTATCTATTCAATAAGAACGATAACAGTAGATAAACATACTGCCCTCTATACAGGGTGACACAAAAGTTCCCGGAATCTCTTAAAAATATTAAGCAGCTTTAAACCGGTACACAAATTGAACATTCTACACCGTAAACAGAAAAAAACTATTAGAACATTAATAACAAAATTAAACAAAAAAATTACCACAAATGCTCAAAATTGTTTCCTTTGGCTTCAATACACTTTCGAAGCCGCTTCGGAAAATTATTTACGATGGTCGCGCACTGCGACGGTAATTTCATTCCAGGCACATTGCAGGGCCACTTTGATGGACTCCGTTGATTTGAAAACGAACTCCAGAGATCTTTTGCTCGAAGATGGACCACACGGAAAAGTCCATCGTGCTCAAATCCGGCGAGTTTGGCGGCCAACCATCCTTGCCTCAAAAAATCGGAACCGGTCACTCGCAGCCATTTTCCGGCGTCCGTGATGGTCTGGGCATCGAAACATTTCGGTGGAGAAGAATTTACGCTCCAGCAAGATTAGGCACCGTCTCATTCGACGCGAACAACAATCGTACGAACACACGACGTGCAAAGAGCTGTTTCCCGGTTTTTGGAGTAAAGATGTTTGGCCGCCAAACTCGCCGGATTTGAACCCGATAGACTTTTTTGTGTGGTCCATCTTGGAGCAAAAGATCTCTGGAGTTCGTTTTTAATCAACGGAGTCCCTCAAAGTGGTCCTGCGACGTGCCTGGGATAAAATTATCGTCCAGCAATGCGCGACCATCGTAAACAATTTTCCGAAGCGGCTTCGAAAGTGTATTGAAGTCAAAGGAAACAATTTTGAGCATTTGTGGTAATTTTTTTGATTAATTTTGTTATTAATGTTCTAATAAAGTTTTTTATTCTGTTTACGGTGTAGAATGTTTAATTTGTGTACCGGTTTGAAGCTGCTTAATATTTTTAAGAGATTCCGGGAACTTTTGTGTCACCTTGTATATGAGGCGCCGTATAATTATGAAACAACACAAAATAACTAAACACGGAACATAAAGTATGTCTTACTTAGATCGGTTTGTTACTTAATTCAGACATTCCTATACGATAAATGAATAGAATATGGAAAAATACTGTTTATTATAACAAAATTAGAACGAAAGAAAAAACAAAAAGATTAGACTGAAGAGTTGCTACCGCGACAAATAATTTTTTTTTTTTGCATTCGTCATCTGATCCGTCGTACCGCTCATTTTCAAGTCTTTTTTTTAAAGAAAGGAACTTTTACGCTGGTCAGTTTTGTCAATTTGTCGGATCTATTCAAACACGGGCCGGTCTTTGTGCGAGAACTGTCAGGATCACAAACGAGTCATAAATACTCTTAGTTTATTACTCGGTTTTCTCTTCTATTGCTACTATGTTTTGCACAATGAAAATAAAATCTTAAAATAAAAAATCTAAAAGAAGTTTCACAATGAAAATTTTCCCGATTCTACATATACAGGGTGGAGTAATAACTATTATCACCTTAAATATCTTCGAATCTATAAGGTCCAGAGGAAGATTTGTGTAATCAAAATTGCACGGTAGGGAGGGGGCTATTATATGGCGATAATAATTTTTGTCCGGATGGAGGCGCTTTGGAGATATCAAGGTCATCTTCATTTTTTTGAATGAGCGGTGTTTTTTTTTTATAATATGAGAGGAGCTCAAAACAAGTTAAGAACTCATGACACAAGATCATTGAACAAGATTAAGAGTAAAAAAGAAGAAACGATGAAAAATACGTTTTTCATATTAAATACGTTTATAAAAGATGTTCGTAGTGACATTTTATCAGTGTTTATCGGTATGTTTTGGTACACAGGAAACGACAAAAAAAATCAATTGTGCAGTAAAAATCAATATCACCTGACTTGAAAAAATTAATAACAGATGACAGATCGGTACGCCTGTAAGTGTAGTTACGGCCTGAGTGCGCGATATCATTGGCAAACTTTCATTGTTTATGACTCAAAAACTATTGCTGCTTCAAATTTTTTGTATTAGCATTTTTGATTCTATTTTACTTATAGAATACGCTAATAAAGTATTGTACGGAGGTTGTGACATTCTGTGTGTGTGTGTGTGTGTGTGTGTGTATATATAATATATATGTATATTTATATATGTACATATCAGAGCCGGATCTAGATAGTTTGTCACTTGAGGCAACATTAGTAATTGGCGCCCTCCTTCTCCACACACTCACACTCACAAAACGCTACAAACATTATATGAGGCGTGTCCGGAAAGTAAAGATACAACACGTCTAGGCCGATAGGGAAGTTCTTTATGCTTATTGTGGCTACACTGGCTTCGACCTTGATTTTTTAGCTTTCTCTCTCGCGTTCGTTTGGCAGCACTAGAACCGGCTTTGTTGACGTCACACGTATTTGAAATGGCAGCGCCGATCCAAAATCCCGCCAAATGCGAGGTGCGTTCCGTCATACGATTTCTCAACGCAAAAGGTGAACGCCCAGCGGAAATTTACAGACAAATTGTTAATGATTTGCACGAATTTCTTCTTCAATTTTTTGAAGAAGGTCGTCACAGATAGAAGACGGTCTACCGCTCCATTGTTCGTCGTGAACATCACTCCTTCCGAGAATTCACGGCACCACTACGTCACATTTTGCCGATTCATAACGTCACCATAAATATCAACAATTTGTCTGTGAAATTCCGCTGGGCGCTCACCTTTTGCGTTGAGAAATCGTATGACGGAACGCACCTCGCATTTGGCGGGATTTTGGATCGGCGCTGCCATTTCAAATACGTGTGACGTCAACAAAGCCGGTTCTAGTGCTGCCAAACGAACGCGAGAGCTAAAGGATCAAGGTCGAAGCCAGTGTAGCCACAATAAGCATAAAGAACTTCCCTATCGGCCTAGACGTGTTGTATCTTTACTTTCCGGACACGCCTCGTATGTTAAATATACCTGATACTTTGGAAACTAATTATATCAGAATACAGTCACTAAAAAACAAAAAACCTTTATTCGTTATTTCAAAACAACAAATAATTAACTAAGTTCACAAAAAAATCTATTGCACTCCTTACATTTTAAATACAAATAAATATTTACTTTTATAAAATTTAAAATAAAATTAAAATTAAAATAAAATTTAAAATAAAATTTAAATTGTTTACATAATATAAGAAGTATTGCATAACTACAGTTTAATTTTTCTTGCTTTCAACGAGGCAAAATCATTAATAATTGTTTCAAAATCAATTTGACTAGTTGTCTCCTGTTCTATTGATAAAATTGCCATGTTAGATAACTTTTTTTGGCCAAGTGAAGATCTTAAATAGTTTTTAATTAACTTTAGCTTGCTAAAGCTTTCACCAGAAGCTACAGTGACTGGAAATGTTAAAAAAATTCTTAAGGCAACTTTTTTTTCTAAATTTGGATAAGACCACTAAATTATATTTATGAATGATCTGTAATAAGTCTAAACTTGTTGCTTCTTTAGTATCTGGAATAATAGTGATTGCATGATTTCTAAAGCTACATATTTCTCAAGAAAACTCTGCAGCATTCATGTCAATTAATATTTAAGAGCTAAATCAGAAGCTACTTTTTTTAAATCTTCTGTATCCATCGACATTAATTTTTCTCCAGTGAGGAATTTAAAATCCGAAGATATTTCATTCAACTTTTCACTTTTCCATTTTAATTGTTGCAAAATAATATATATGGTATTTTATTGTCGCAGAATGTGATTTTCAAACAGCAGAATTTTTTTTATTACAGAGTAAAAGAAAGAAAAGAAAACCATACAATGTAATATCGCGTTGTCAAGGGAAGAATCTTAATATTTTTGGTTATATATATTTGAATCTAGTAGTAACTCGCGCGCACACACGGTAGCAGAACGTGGTTATTTCTTCCATGAGCACCGCTATACTAGCGACTTCCTGTTGGCGCATAAGGTAAGGAGCGCAGAATACGAAATTCTGAACACTCCCACTCGCGAGTGACCTTAGCCCATTCTAAGATCGTTTCGATTAGTCATGAATTTCTCTCGAACCAACGGTTTCGTGAAGATATCTGCGAGTTGACCTTCATTTGCTACGTGCTGAATCTCGAGTTTCCCTTTTTCGTAAACTTGACGCACGTAATGATACTTAATATCAATGTGTTTCGTGCGACGGTGAAATACAGCATTTATGATTAACTTTTTGGCTGCCACGTTGTTACAATTCAGCGTCGTTGGTGATTCTTGAGACACATTTCTTCAAGTATACCACTAGTTTACACGATCTTTTTCGATGCGTTGTGAGCCGCCACGTACTCAGCTTCCGTTGTTGCTACGATTCCTTTCTTGCGAGCTGACCAGATTACAGGTCCGCCGTTGAGAATCAACACGACACCGCTCATCGATTTGCGTGTGCCACACACTTTGCAAAGTCTGCATTTGAATATGCAATCATCTTTTTCGGCTATTCGCATTTTTCATCAAATACGATGCCGAGTTCGATTGTTTCTTTAAGTAGTGCAACATGCGCTTTGTTGCTTTCCAGTGTTCGACTAATGGATTAGTGATAAATTGTGACAAATGCTTACAACGAACACGATGTCCAGGCGGCTACCGACAGCTAAGTACATTAATGATTCAACAATTTGCCGATAAGGAACATCAGCTGCTTCTATTACATTTCAATCCTTGTCTTTGTTCCGTAATATTACATTTGCATCCGATGGTGTTGAACTAGACTCGTCTATTTCAAATTTTTGTAACACGTTGCGTGTGTAGGCCGACTGATGAATTCGGATAATTCGGATTTTCTTTGCTTCAAGATTATGCTCGATCTCGATTCCTAGGTAGCACTCGGCTTTTGAATCTGTCGTTTCGAATTTTTGCTTTAATTTTGCGAGCATTTCGTCTACTTCACTTTTGCACTGTTTATCTACTAATCCGTCGTCAATGTACAACGCGAGTAACAGCGAGCCACCTAAATTCGAATAGACACATGAGTCATAATTTATTGATTTTAATCTGAATATCTTCAGTGCGTCGTCCAATTTTCGATGCCACTGTCGCGGCGCTTGTTTCAGACCGTAAAGACTTTTACGTAAACGGCACACGCGACTACTTCCATCATCGAATCCTTTGGATTGAACTATGAAGATTATCTCATCGATGTCTCTGTACAATAACGCTGTTTTGACATCGAACTGTCGTATCGTGAAATTTTTTACTACCGCGATAGATAGACAGTTTTTGAATGGATTCAAATCGTACAACTGGAGCGAAGGTTTCCGTATAGTTGATGCCTGCTTTGTGCGAACATCTTTTAATGACCAGCCGCGCTCTGTATCGATCGATCGTTCCATCGGGCTTCATCTTCACTCGAAAAATCCACTTACTTCGAATCGCCCTTCGATGTTCCTGGAGTTCAACCAGCTCCCACGTTTTTTTTTCTAGCATGCGGTCTCGTCTACCATCGCTGCCTCCCACTGTTCGGCATCAGGCGACTGCTTCACCTCTTCTACAGTCTCAGGCGTGCTCTCGAAGAATAGCTTTTCTATTGTTACGATCATTGCGGATTTTGATGTCTTGCTTCTTGTTCGATTAGCATTCGAATCATTTGTTAATTGACGAGTTTGTGGGAGCGGTGCACTTGGACACAGTACAATTGGACACGTTGCAAATGGACACGATATTTTGCACACGGTTCAATTGGACACCGTTCATTTGTACACCGTTCATTTGGACACAGAAAGATGCGCACTTGGACACCGTTTAATTGCGCACAGTTCACTTAGTCATCGTTTATTTGCACCATTCGATTGTACACCGTTCAATTGCACACCGTTCATTTGGACACCGTGCACTTGAACACCGTTTTTTAGCGCACCGAAGTTTATAATTGTACAATTCTACATGGATTTGCAACTTTCCATCCACATCGATCAGTGTTTTCAGTGCGAAACAAAATTGCAATTGTATGGGATCGAATCATTCGTTAATGGACGAGTTTGTATATCTTCGTGAACTCCCACTGATTCGCGACTGCTTTTGCACGCTGTTCTTTGATATACAGTGATTCGTTTTCTCCTCTCGTTTTGTCTTGAGCTTAATATCATCTGTTATAGCCCGAGAAGTTATAGAGATAAATTTTATATAAGTCTTAGTTAAAAGTCCAAGGAATGCGTGAAACGCTAACGCAGCGAGCCACGCGCGGAAATCGACCTTGCGAGAAATGCAAGCGAAGGAGTTCGACTTCGAACTTCCTCTTCTGCATCCGGACGACGAAAAACCCTTACGTTCAAAAACCTGTTACCAGGCACCCCCTCTTACAGAAAAAACTGCGATAATGAAGAGGCTCGCCGCTAACACGCGCGAGCCAGTCAATCGGTAAAATCAAAGAGACCGAGACCAGTCAGTTCGTCTGTCGTTTTATTACAAATAAGAGATAGATAATCGCGACCAATAAACGAGGAGCAAGACGGGAGTGCGCTGAAATAATTAACCTCTATATGTATAAGGAAATGCTCTTTTATTGAATAAAATATTTAAAAGGAAAAAACGAAAAGTGAAGTGGATTGAGCGGAACCATGGAGTCCCAACTCCTTTGCCTGGAATTTCCCACATTATTGAAAATACAGTGCCACACACGGCACAACACATCCAATTTTGTGTCTTCGATTTCAATAGGTTCTGGAAGACCAACGATTTTTTTCGGTAGTGGCTCGACAATTATTACATCTCTAGCCAGGAGTCGGTGGTGTCTATGAAGATTTTTCCTGTCATTAAAAAGAAAGATACAACCACGCGCCTCGTACCTCGTTCTTACAGTCGGTACGCTTTCTGATCAAGGTCATATCCGACGAGTACCAATTTTTTACTCTTGTCGAGTTTTTTCTATTGAGTCTCGTCGATGTGCATGTACGCGCGACTTCCAAAAATGCGAAAATTCGAGACATCCGCTTTCTTACCAGTCTAAGCCTCAAACGGAGTTTTCCCATTCAATCGAGCAAGCGGAACTCGATTGCGAATATGTGCCGCCGTGCGCACTGCTTCGCCCCACAGGTTTTTTGGCTTTGTTGCTGCCAACATGCTCCGCGCCATTTCGGCAATCGTTCCATTCTGTCGCTCCACGTGACCGTTTTGCTCTGGACAGTACGGAATCGAATGTTTGTGAACAATGTTATTCTGATAACATACGTTCTTCTATCCTTCGATAGGAATTTCTTTGCGTTATCAGACCGCAGTTGACATACTTTGTGTTCGCTGGACATCGCTAACGCAATCACCCTTTGCGTTGTGTGGACAATTTCTGACTTATATATTGGAAACCCCATGACTACTTCACTGTAATCATCGACAAAGAGCGCCATCAACTTTGAATTGTCGAGTGAGTCGACTGACATCGGACGGCAGATGTTATAATGAATTTTCATCTGGTGCCTGCTCGATTCATCGAGTCTTTGAGTGACTTACGAGCCACCTTCCCGAGCACGCATCCTTCGCATGTCTGTTGGCTTTCGTCATTTTGCATTTCACAATCGACTACTCGATTTCTGACGACATCACCACGTGCTAGCTCGCGTACTGTTCGGAAATTTGTGTGTCCTAACCTCTCATGCCACACACTGACAGGCGCTGCGTTGTTTGCTACATTTGCCTTTAGACACACAATCGCCTTCATCTTGATGCGATACAGGTCGCTTTCCGGACGATAGCCTTTTACGACGACACGATCGTTCTTCAGTTTTATATCATATTTTCCGAACGTTGCGATTGCATCATGATCTGTTGACGAACCAATGCCAAACAAATTTTTGCTTAAGTCCGGTACGTACAAGACGTCTGCATGGGTCTGTCGCTTGGGTAATCACCGAGATCGAAATCTGCATCGATCATACTACGATCTCTTGCGTAAACGATTTCTTCATTACCTACCGTGATTGCTATTAAATTATCATTAATTACGAAAAAATTTCGGAATTATACGCGTCACGGTGACATGTGATGTAGCGCTTCGGTGTTGGCAAACCACGTATCAATTGCTTTATTTATTATCGGCGTCTCCTTTACCATCAGTAGCTCGTTGTTGTCGGTCATTATAGAGGCTTTTCTGATTGCTTTCTCTGACTTCGATTTTTGGCATTCGGACTTGCGGTGACCAGGCTTGCCACAACAATAACATGCGTCATTGAACTTCTTCGGTTTCTGTTTTGCGTTGCCTTTCTTTAACTTGACCTTTGAACCGTCATCACAACGCTTCTTATAAGGTAGAATCGCCGGCGCTTTGTCTTCGAGGAACATTTCGGCCATTGATGCTTCCAGAGCTTCTTCTTTGAGTAGGCGCGGCAATAGATTTACCATTGTGTGCTGATCTGTCGGTATTGGGTCCCAGGCTGAGATGACGTGACGATAACTATTAGACGGTTAACTGTGTAATGTTTTCGTGGCGATTGTGACTTCGTCTTATTTGTGATCAAGGTTTTCGCGTTTTTTTGCCATTTCGATCTTTGATTAATTACTTTGATTAACCGTCATCTTTCTCCATTTGGTAGTCGAAGAATCGTTGTAGTAGCAGGTAAATGGTCATCTTGTCCCGTCTTGTAACTCGTACAGCGACGAAAGTCGAGTCCACATCTCGTTCGTCATCTTGAGGTTCATGATTTGACGCACGACGTTTCTAAGGCACTTCTGATGACTAATTGAGCCTTCCTGTCGAGCTTGTCCCATTTGGACTGCCTGCTCGCTTTTGACGGACGTTTCGATGTCCTGTCAACGATTTTTACCAGGTTGTGTACTGCTAAATACGATTCAATCTGAAATTGCCACACTGCGAAATTTTTGCTATTAAATTTGGGCATTACTAGTTTCTCCATGTTTGTTTCGGATAATGCGCGGCACAGGACGAAATGTCTTTTTGACTATTTCGTGGTGCAAATACCTCAAATGTGAATACAACTCGCTAACTTCGAACGAACCTTGAGAAGAAAAAAGAAAGACACGCACGAACCAGACGCGACTTAATTAACTAGATAATTCTGAAATTGTTCAGGAATGTGCAAGTCGCTACAGTATTTCCCCCTGAGCGACCTGGTTCAGGGAGCGAAATGGACTTTTTGGTGCGGTTTTGTCTTCGTTTCTTAAGAGGTCCCGGGGCCGGTTTGAATTGAGGGTGGTTGGCCTCCTCTGCTGCAGGTCAGGTCCTGCGTTGAGAGTTTGTCTGTGACAGTTTCTAGGAAAGGCAGTTTTAGGCGATTGATAAATACATCAGTTGGTTGACCTTTGATGTCGAGTCTGAAACAATAATCGCTAATTTTTTCGAGTACAGCGTAAAGCCCTTTATATGGTTGATCGAGTGTTTTTTCACGTTATCGACTCTCACAAACACGTAAATGCATATGTGGAGTGACTTGTGCGTGAAAGTTCGTGGCCTGTTGTGGTGGGCAGTCTGTCGGATGTTCCGCATAGACTTAGGTGTTCCAGGAAAGGGAACGGATTTTGGGAAGTTTCCTTTTGGGTGATGTATTCCCCTGGGAATTTGAGTTGCGTTCCGTACACGAGCTCAATAGCGGATATTCCGAAGTCCTCCTTTAAGGCGTTCTGGAATCCGAGCATTATCAGGTAAGGCTTTAACTCACTCGGCGGTCTCATGGAATTTTATGACAGGCTTAATTGTGTGGTACCATCGTTCGATTGTGTTGTTTGTGGATGGTATGCATTGATGCGGTGGGTTCTGCTTTCGATTATCCTGGTTAGGGCGTTAAACTGTTGCGAGTCAAATTGCGATCCTTAATCGATGGTGATGGCAGTTGGAGTTCCGAATTGTGCTACCCAGGTTCCGAAAAAGTTATTCGTAATTGTGTCGGCAGTGATGTCTGTGATTGGTATACCTTGAGCCATCGCGTGAATCGATCAATCATCGTCATGCAATATCGGTAACCTGATAGTGGAAGAGGCCCAACTGTATCCAAACTTAACTGTGGATGTAGGAGAACGCTTGCCTGGAACTTGTATATGTTCGGATCGTCTGGCGACTGATTTTAGCTCGTTGGTATAGGAGACAAGTGCGGGCCCAATACGTGTTTTTTCATTGATGCCACACGAACTTGGCCGCGATCTTCTTACGTGTCGTCCTACCGCTGGTGTGCGCTGTGTTGTGCACGACATCGAAAATCTTTTTCCTTAAGGACCTCGGGATGTATGGCCTGATGTTGTCCATGGATACGTCGTAATAGACCGTTGTTTTGGTGCCATCTAACCGTAATTGTTTAACTTCAACGTACCTGTAAAGGATTTTTTAATTCCTCGTCCGATTGTTGGGCCGCTGCAATGTCTTCAATTGAAACTATGAGGGGCAGCGTGATATTATTGACTCGTGTAAGGGCGTCGGCGACGTTGTTGTCGAGTCCCGCCACGTGGTGAATGTTCGTTATGAACTGGCTTATAAAATCCAAATGTCGTTGTTACCTTGGTGAAGCCTTGGCTGGACGTTGATTAAAACCGTAGGTTAATGGCTTAGGTATCCGTGTAGATCACCGTATCCCTGCCCTCGATCATATAACGGAAATAATGGACTGTTGAGTAGATTGCCAGTAACTCACGGTTGTAAGCGCTGTACCTCGTTTGGGTTGGTGTGACTTTTTTGGAGCAAAAACCAAGTGGTTGACTTCTCCCGTCGGTAATTTATTCCAATGCGGCACCCATGACGGCATCGAAAGCGTCTGTCATCAGGATGCTCATCAAAGTCGTGCTCGTTCGACCGGGTGTGCCAACATGATAGTCTATGCGAGTTGCTCTTTGCATTTTGCGAAAGCATTGTCATTGTCTGTGTTTGGGTGTTTACTGTATTTTCCTTTTGTCTCGTTTTTTGGCTCCTGCGGTGCGTGCATGGAGCAGTGCTTGGGAATGGATGATCTGTAAAAGTTAAGCATCTCGAGAAATCTCCGGAGTTCAGAAATGTTAGGCTGTGCGTTGATCAAAACTGCGTGGACTCCGTGCTCCATGCTTAAGGCTTGGTACCTGTGGATGTGAATAAGCGATTAAAATTCGACTTCAGGTTTTCCGAAAACATTTTTCTGTTTTGATAATGAGACCGTGACTCTATAGTCGTGACAGGATTTGTTCGAGGTGTTCTTTATGCTCCTCCTGCGATCGTTAAGCGAGAATGGGATCAGGATGTCTAAGTAACAAAAACAGAAATCTAGATGTAAAATGCCATGAAACACTGGAATGATTACGTTGCGTTTGCCAGGTCAAAAGGAGTGATCAACGCTGTCTTTTTCCGATTCTCAAACGCCATTGGGATGTTGAAATAAACGCGCTCGAGGTTGAGAGTCATGAAGTGAAAATGCGAAACTTCGGTTTCAGGATTACCACCAGAAAAAAATTCTCAGTCTTTATGTAGAGATGTATGTAATATGTACAAACACCATTGTATTACTCGCGCGGACGCACCGCAGAGAGAAGGGATACAAAAGGATCGACAATCACGCTTGTTCTTCTACTGTGCCGATGCTACACAAAGCACCGATAGCAATCGGAGCAGAAGCATATTTTATCCGACATACGGCCTGAAAAAGCTTTCTGGCCTCTCGTAGCAAAAAATAGTAATGCAACAAGGCTAACGAGCGCCCATTTTTTATGAATTTTATAATTGGGTAAGCACACATGTGTGTATATACAGGATAAATCGTAAGGTAAGAGAAAGGCCGAGATCACATTGGCTTCCGCTCAAAATATTGTTGTACAAAAAATACTTTATAATACATATATATTTTATTGGTCAAATATTTATTGCTTTTTTAGTTTTTAAAAATAATATCAGAAAATTCCGCTAAATGAGAAAAATTATGTATTGTATAGAATCTAAAAAACAAAGTCTCTAAGGCTCTGGTATTAAATATTTAATTAACGGGAAATGAGATAGCTATTAAGAGTCAGGCGCGATTCGCGAAATGCAGATTCTTCCTTTCTAATGAGTATTGATTAATTTTACAAATGTACGTTTCCTGGATTGGATCATAATCAGTACGTAAATTAAGCTTATACGACCATCGTATATAATATAATATTAAACGCGATGCAGTTGATACCCCATCGATACAATTAACTAGTCGTATTGATCGTTAATGTGTGTGTGCGTGCGTGCGTGCGTGCGTGCGTGCGTGCGTGCGTGCGTGCGTGCGTGCGTGCGTGCGTGCGTGCGTGGTGCGTGCGTGTGTGTGTGTTGTTGGTTACTTTTACTATCTTTGTTATATAATTATTACTGCGAGCGTTGCAATGCGATAGAAACGGAAAACGTATGGTTTTTTTGCCTTTGTCAACGACTAAGAGGACGGAGTCGTTTACGTTTCTGAATCGTAAATTTTTCTATTTTGGACTTTGCATCGTAATATCTTTGTTTATAGGGCATGTAGAACGGAAATAAAAACATTTTTCTGATATAATTGAGACCACACCTATCAATTAAACCTATTAAGAACTCGATCAGTTTAGCCGTTATTTCGATAATTTGAGATATTCGCAACTGGGCGGTTTGCGTATAGATACACGGACCACCTCGCTGTTATTGCGCGTGACTTTTGGTTGTGCGTGACTTGGCGTGAGACATTCTTGATTAGCGCTCACGAATTATGTAGCGCTATTGTTAATTAAAAACTGAATCAAAAAGTGTTGAACCATTTTTCTCTGCAATGCTTTACAAAAGAAGAATTATTAAATAAAAGTCACCCAATTAGCGCTGTTTTTTAGACGGGCATACGTCCGCGAATCGCGTAGTGCGTGATTATATTCAACCCAGCGGGCGATATATCACGGACGTATGTCTGTTTAAAAAGCGGTGCTGATAAGGTGACTAAATTAAAATTAATCAAAAATTATCTCAGAAATACAATGACGCAGACGCGGTTATCCGATTTAGGAATATCCTATCAATCGAGAATGAACTGGCCAACAACTTCGATTACAAGAATATTATATAAATATTCGCAAAGGCTAAGGCCAGAAAACATTATTTTTAAATTGTCTTTTTATTTTATTTTTACAAAATATACTATTAAAAATAAGATACAAAATATATTCTGTTAATATCTTTTATAATATCAAAATAAATAAAATACAAAATAAATAAAAATAAAAATAAAAAAATAAATGTACATAATTTAAAAATATAAAAAATAAAAAATGAAATATAAAAAAGCAAAAAAAAACACGGAATCATTATCCTGCTACGTCCTCGTTATGCCTCTCGTGAGGCACGGGATTTATCGAGATCGTTGCCGGATAAAAACTGGGAAATTCGGGCTCCGCCCAGATAATAGACACTTTATACACTTAGAATTTTATTATAAACAGGACAATAGATACATATTACAAGTGCGCGAGTTAAATATTATGACGTTGACCGACGCGTGTTTGAATCACATAGTAACGACGGTTCGTTCTGATGAGTACATCTTGTTAATAACTGACCGCGACGACACGTATGTTCTGGTTTAGTGACTGCCCGCTGCGTTTTGGCAGTAAGTCTTCTTATAATAGGTAATTAGGTCGGCGCGTGGTCAGTGTCCAAGCGAAGGAGGTTAAAAAGAATCATTTGCTTGCATTTTGGCAATTTTTTGTCGCAATGTTTTTTGCAATTTTGTATTTTCGCAACTCTTGTTTTCGTTTCGCGCGTGGCCTGCTGTGTCGGCGTTTCGCGCGGATATTTGTCTTACTTTGATTATAATATAATATACAGGGTGTCCTAAAACTACCGTACTTCCTTTTAATGGGAGATTCCTGAGGTTATTTGAAGACGATTTTTCCTTAACGAAAATGTCGAGGCACCAATAATTTTCGAGTTATAAGTGATTGAAAAGGGCTTTTTGCAAACTATAAGTTTTATGGAATTAAAATATTAACAAAACTACATTCTTCAGTTAATTTCAGGTCGTTTAATCTAATAGAATTTTAATTTAAAGCTTAGTTACAAAGATATATGATGGCAAAAATTGGGAGCTTGCAAAAAATGATGACCTCCCTCGACATTTTCGTTGAGGAAAAATCGTCTCCAAATAACCTGAGGAGTCTGCCATTAAAAGGAAGTACGGTAGTTTTAAGATACCCTGTATATATAATAATTTAATATAATTGTGTATAGCCTTTGGGGTTATAACATCGTCATAGTTCTGAGTAGCGTTAAAAGCAGAAATTTTTGAGACTATCTTTTATTTGCCTTTGTAGCTTCGCGCTGGGAAGCTACAAAAACAAATAAAAAATAGTGCTCGAGCGAATCCCAGCGTAGGAGCACTTAAGACAGTCGTAACGTCATCGATTATGTTACATGTGACATTTATGAGTGGAAAATTATAATTAATCGGTAGCTTATTCGTAACACTTGTGCAATATACAGGGTGTTTTTAAATAAGTACGAAAAATTTTAGGAGATGATTCTTTGTCGAAAATTAAGGGGGGTTTAGCACTGTGCTGTGCATGATAATGTATTTTATTTTTTTTTCTTGAAAACTTGATTTTACGAAAAAAATAAAAGAAATAAAAAAGTTTCGAAAGGAATCAAGCTTTTTAACCCATATTTTTAGATGATCACATTCCAGCTCGTTAAAAAGTTCTAATAAAAAATTGAATAGGGGTTGCTAGTTTTATTCCCTTATAACAATACGGGAAGATTGAAAAAATATTTATAAATATCCTTTTTACCAGTGGAATATATCCATCAAATTTCATTTTTTTTAACTTTTCCACAATTTGAGAAAAAAGTAAAAACCTAATTTTCACCTCTTACTTTGGAGAAGTGTAACTCCTCAGGGAGGGATATAAGGGTATATGTTTATATGAAAAACCCCCCTTAGTTTTCGACAAAGAATAATCTCCTAAAATTTTTCGCACTTATTTAGAAACACTTTGTATATTATCTGTAATATTCAGTTCTCTTTCTTGTACTTACATAAAATTGATAACAGTGTTTACAGAATATTTTAAGAATATTAAACTAATAAGTAACTCGACTTTTAGTTAAAACACACTCATTTTAATTATAGATATAATATTATAATATTAATTATAAACATAAATATCGCAAATGCACATATAACTACAATATAGCATAATTCCTGTGCTGTGGTGATAATATTTATGTTTACGTAATTTTACAATGCAAAACATTTTAATGCTTACTATTTTGGAAGGATAAATTAAAAGTATAAAATTAACATTTTAAAAATATTAAAACGAAAAATAATTTTATACACACACACATAGACACAGGATGTATCATAATTCGCGCCCATGAATTACATAGCGCTATTCTTGAATAAATAATGAGTCGAAAAGTCTTGAACCATATTTTTCTGCTATGCTTAACGAAAAAGGAATTTTTATTAAATAAAAGTCACCCATTAGCTTCGTTTTTAAACAGGCATACGTCCATCAGTCGCGCATCGAGTAATGTGCATGGCTATATTCGACCCAGCGCACAGTTCACGAACGTATGTCCGCTTAAAAAACGGCATGATAAGGTGACATTTATTTAATAATTTCTCTTTCGTTAAGCATCGCAGAAAAAATGGTTCAGAACTTTGACCAATTTTTTATTAAGAAATAACTTTACGTAATTCATGGTCGCGAATTATAATACTCTATATACAGGATGTATCAAATGTGGGCTGCTACTTCAGGAGCGAATTCTACTCATCGAAATGAGCAAAAGTTCATATAAACATATGTCCAAAAATGATTTTTTAATTAGTTCCTTTGTCCTGCCAGGACGCTTGACGGGTGCTGTTTGCAGATAATTTTTGGAAAACGTTTTGCACATTTTGCTTGAAAATGAATTATTTAGAGATATGAGTTATTTTCTATTGTTTTTTTTTGTTGAAAATAAAATAATACGCTTTGTAATTATCTTAAGTTTCAACCTAAACATGACTGTAATGTAAAAACGACGCATTTTTGGACATATGTTTATATAAATTTTTTGCTCATTTCGATGAGTGGAATACGCACCTGAAGTAGTGGTCTATATTTATTATTACCTTGTATACAGGGTGTCTCACAATTTCCGTACAATAATAATGTATTCTATAGATATAAAATGTGAATCAAAAATTTTAATACAAAAATATGGATGTTACAATAATTTTTGAATTATAAGCAAAGTTTGTCAATGATATCGCATAGAACTTACGCGCTCAGTAACTTACTCGCATACCGATCTGTCATCTAATATTATGTGCGTGGATATTACGGCGGTTAGTTAACGAGCTATTAACGAGTTATAAATGTTATACACAAAATATTTAATATACAGGGTGACCCATTTTAATGTACC
>OX424445.1:12527041-12662995 GCA_949152495.1 Lasius fuliginosus
GGATGTATGCCGCAAGGTATCTCGACAAACGACACCCAACGCGCAGGACTATGAAAGCATTGCTTCGGGCTCAACAGGGTCATTTAAAACGTAACAGGAAGAAGACTGGCCCACAAGATAATAAGATTTTGGTGACGCTGGCAGCAGTAGAACAAAATTCCCACATCTCGACAAGGATGATTCAAAACGAGCATGGTATCCCACAAAGCACGGTAAGTCGAATATTGAGATTAGAGAAATTCCACTCCTACCACATTACTTTGACACAGCAGCTCCAAGCTGGAGACTTTAACCGTAGGCTTCAATTTTGCAACTGGGCTAGAAATCAATATCGGACGAACCAATCTTTCTTTACACACGTTCTGTTTACAGATGAAGCAACATTTAACAACAGAGAAGAACTGAACCGACACAACTGCCATTATTGGTCTAATAACAATCCACAATGGCAGCAAAGCGTGGAGCACCAGCATCGGTGGTCGATTAATGTTTGGGGTGGCATTATCGGAACCCATGTAATTGGACCTCACTTTTTCGAAGGTAATTTAAATAGGGAAACTTACTTGCAATTCCTGCAAAACGAGTTGCTAAATCTCCTCGAAGATGTAAATCTCCACATACGTCGTAGGATGTGGTTGCAGCAAGATGGTGCTCCTGCCCACAGGAGTCGTTTGATCGTCACATACGTCAACGAAAAGTTCCACAGAAGATGGATTGGAATAGGTAGTCAAACCCAAGAGTGTCCACCAAGATCTCCCGATCTCACGCCTATGGACTTTTTCCTGTGGGGTTATGTCAAAGAAAAAGTGTACGCGACACAACCTACAACTATCGCAGACATGAAATTACGAATTGAACGCGCTTTCCGAGATATCACTGGCGGTACATTGCGAAGAGTCGAAAATAATTTTCGATTACGCGTGACACAATGTATCGATCAAAATGGAGGTGTATTTGCACATTTGCGATAAGAAATTGCGTGGACGTGAGAAACAAGGGGACTCACGGAAATCAAGCACCCCAAACGTGAGAGGCAAGGGGACTCACGGAAATCAAGCACCCCAAACGTGAGAGGCAAGGGGACTCACGGAAATCAAGTATCCCAAAGGGAACAGAAACCTACTACGTCCACGCCGTTGATTCTGGGTAGCGCTAAAAGTAGGGATAGAAATTTACAGTAGTAAGAGTTTAGCACAACCATTAAATCCTTTTGCACGAACAATACAGGTGGTGTCAGTCTGGGTTTTGTAAACTTTGAAGTTTCATATCTCTGGAACGGCTTATGCAAAAGACACTTTTAGGTAATGTTTTATAAATGTCTCGACGAGATCTACAACTTTTATCTAAAAAAAAATCGAGTTCCATTTAAGAAATTAGTCACCTTCAAATTTTCTTGAAAACGATGACACCTGCGACACGACTTACGTCGGGATCATGTGGCCCCCTTCGAACCAAACGACTTTTGTCTGAAGTATTTTTTTCTACAATCAATAATAAAAAAGTTTTTGGGGTGGTACATTAAAATGGGTCACCCTGTATAACGTTTACATATATTACAGATAACAATTTAAGTGGTTGATTATCACACATTTAAGAAACAAAGTTTCTTTTTGTTTTAATCAGAGAAGTTGCTTAGAACTATTCTCTGACCACTTTACCGTTATATAGTTTCAATAAGTAATAAGCTAATAAAGGAAAGACCTTGTAAGCTACATAGCAACAAGACGAACTGGGCATACTTTCGTGAGCATATCAAAGCTAAACAACTCAAAACGCCTAAAAACAAAAACTGACGTTATGTTAGCCATTGAGCATTTTAATCATTGTGTCCAACAAGCAACTTGGGAAGCGGCACCGCTAAACAAAGATGTAGAGAACTATTGTTCGGCATCTATCAAGGAAGAAATATAAACAAGAGGAAATTTCGGAAACAATGGCAAATTTCCAAATCTCCTTGGCTCAGAGCTAAATTGAATCTTATATTGTAATCTTTGTATTATAATTTTTGACTCCATTTTGTCTCTAAAATACGTTATTAAAATATTGCACGGAGGTTGTGAAACACACTATATGTATGAATGTACACACACACAATGTCCCATTTTAATGGAAATATCTATATCTCCTAAACTTGACATTGTACAACAATGTTTTAAATAAAATTTATAAGATTTTGAGGGAGAAATAAATTTATAATCTTTAATTTTAACTAAACTCGTTTTTTAAAAGCATATGAAATTAACCTAGTTTTTTTAAGTGAAATCACTCTAATTTTTTATATAAATCGATTTCTCGCAATATTCTACATAAAAAGTTATAAGGGTAGAATGGTTAAAAATGAATAGTTTATGAGATATTTTATGCTTTTATTTTATATAATCTTACATAAACTATGAAATATATCGAAATAAAAATTTTTATTTTTCCATGACCTTACTTCGATACTTTTATGCATAAAATGAGAGGAATTAATTAGTGTAAAAAAAAACATATAGTTATTTTTAAGAAAAAATATGTAATTTGCTACGAGCAGCATCAAATAATAAACAAACTTGTATGTAGTTGAGAGTGGCACGAGGCCCAGACAATCGTAGCAATCATCTATCCGTAGCAGAGG
The DNA here is from genome assembly GCA_949152495.1 of Lasius fuliginosus. NCBI lineage: Eukaryota > Metazoa > Arthropoda > Insecta > Hymenoptera > Formicidae > Lasius > Lasius fuliginosus. Next base: position 12,529,659 of record OX424445.1, read on the forward strand.
CACTGACATATCTGTATAGGGCATTTGCATATGTTTCCAATACATAATCGCTAGAAAACGACATTTGCGAACTAGAAAAATATGTGAAGTGCGAATGGCTGAATCGGGAATCGAACTCGAGTCTTTTGCTTTCCGGGTAACTGACATACTTTTTTCTTTAAAAAACTATGCATTTTTTACATCAATTGATTCCTTTCATTATTTTGTATGCATAAAAATAAAAAGGTAACATTATTGACAAATGAATATTTTACGATATATTTTATGCAAAATTATGTCAAATTAAAGTATAAAATATTTCATAAACTATTTTATTTTTGACCATTCTATCTTTATAACTTTTTATGTCCAAGATTGTAAGTAATCGATTTACTTAAAAAAATTACGACATCAAATTTAGGAGATATACAGCTATTTTCATTAAAATGGGATACTCTGTATGTGTATATGTACATACACCTTGTGTGTATGTGTGCATGTTGTGTGCGCACGCGCGTAGGTTATCCCAAAACTATGAAATATACGTGTGTCGGTTATCCCGATTGGATGTTCTTTTAATAACAGGTTCTCCAGCCAATTTCAAGACGACTTTTTCTCGAAAATATCGAGGGAGGGCATCAATGTTTGCAAGTTTCCAATTTTTGTTATCATATATCTTTGTAACTTAAATTAAAATTCTACTAAAGTAAATTCTACTTGAAATTAACTGGAGAATATAATTTTATTAATCTTTTAACTCCACAAAGTTTAGTTTGCGAGAAGCCTTTCTTCAATTGCTTATAATTCGGAAATTTTTGATACCTTGACATATAAATATAATAAATAGGATGTTTTATTTTTTAATGCTTAAGTATCTTTAAAGAATGGATTTTTTGAAAAAATAATTAAAACAAAAGTTACTTGGTTTTAAGAGGGACATACAATACCAACTTTAATTTGAACCTATGTGATCTCTTCAAGATTATGTGAAGGTTATTTAGGCTTTTTTAAATAGAAAGCTTTATTTTTTATTATATATTCTTAAAGTTGATCAAAACGTTTTCAAGATACTAAAATCTTTTTTTATTTAATATCTCCTAAATTATAAATTTTGAAATTTACAGTGCTTTTGGCATTTTGATCGTGCGATCGAATAACATTTTATTCTCTTTCTCTCTCACTCTGTGTTATCAGCTTAAATACCAATTAATTAAAAAGATAAAAATGATATAATTCTCTTATTATTGTTTTTGTTGATATTAAATCCTAAAAACTGATTTTTCACGGATCAACGTGAATGCACGCAGATAAAATTATATTTTTCTAGATTTGTATATCTCTGGCTGTTTCCGATTCTCAAGGCATTATTTAAAATCAAGGTCGATTATTTCTAGAATGAAATAGTTCATATTCTTTTGATGTTACGCGAATGACATAATTATCATGCAATAGTTAAACTATATCAAATAATAATTTCCTAATTGGCGTTATCCGTTTTTTCAGACGATTGATGTGATTGAAAGATGAGTTCAAAGTATAAATGTTCGTCAAGTGAGGAAACGGTATAACCGAAATCGGGATGATCGTATGTTCATAGTTTCAATAATTATCATTTAAATCCATAGAACATTAATCAGAGTCCAACAGCACATAGAATTTTAAGATCGCGACAATATTATCCTTATCATGTCACACTTGTTAAACGGCGTTAAACGAAGAAGAGAAGAGAAATCGGATTGAATTTTGCCATTCGGCTTTACAAACAACCTGTTTTTTTTTTTTCAATTTTGTAATATTTACTGATGAAACAATATTTTATAGCAACAGAACATTGAACCGTCATTAAATGAAAAAGACAAAGAATGAGGTATTATTCAATCGCGCGATTTCTTAAAATATTGTAAATTATAAAATTTGTACTTTAGGAAGTGTATTAAACAAAAAATAGGCTTTATTATAATGTTTTGAAAATATTTTGACAAATTTAAGAATATGTAATAAAAAATAGATTTTTATTTAAAAAAATGCTGTTTGATTTTGATATAATCTTGAAAAGATCACGCAAAACTAAGATCAGCATCATATGTCACATATGAAATCAAGTAATTTTTTTTAACTTGAAACATTTATTTTAAAAATCCATCTTTTCAAAATATTTGAACGTTAAAATTAATATGGAACACACATTTGCTGCGTATGTGCGTGATAAAATTAATAATAAAATTTAATATTTTTATTGTAAAAGGAATGCTTTTTTATATCAACACTATTATTAATTTGATTACATTATTCTAATTTTATTAAAAAGAGAAATAAAAGGACATTTTGGAAAAGTAAGAAATATTTCAATATTTATTTACGTAAATGCATTTATATATTTGCATTTGCCGTTTTGTTAATGTTAATGCAAACATCAGTGGAAATATAGCATGTGATTATTTTGAGGTAATCAATCTATGGTGTTAGAGCTTATTCTTTAATCTCAGTGGATGCAGGGAGTCCAACAATCTACTTGCCCAATCTTGCCTGCTGTTGGAAGTTTAGCCAATGAGGTCGCCAAGGCTCGGCAGCATATTAAACAGTCTTTACAGTGTGTGAGTACTGCACTGTTCTTGCTTACTCTTTATGTAATTTTCATAGCTTATTAATTTTGATCTTATTATAAAAATTTATTTTCGCATCGCCCTCCATTGCTTTTCAAACATTTTAGAAAACTGATGTTGTCAATTAAATAAAAAAGGATTTTACATAAAGGATTACATAAAATAATCAAATGTCTTATATAAAAATCTATTGTACATTAATTATATATATATATATATATATATATATATATATATATATATACAGGGTGTTGGTAATAATCGCCGGATCTCTCGTGTGCAGGTAGAGAGGGTTAAACCGAGTAGGAAAGTCTTTTACCGGTTTGCGATCTTCGCAATAATTAATGAAAAATTAATTAAAAAAGATCGGCCAATCCACACGAGTACAAGCGCGCGGCGAAAAGAAACAGCCTAATTGTAGAGCGCTCCTCCCACCGCTTCATCGCGAGCTAAGCAACTGCGAACATTAAGCTGTCTCTTTTCGCCGTGCGCCTAATAATCGCGTAACACTGGGCTGTTTCTTCTTGCCGAGCGCTTGTATTCGCGTAGATTGGTCGACCTTTTTAATTAATTTTTCATTAATTATTTGCGAAAATCGCAAAACGGTAGAGGATTTTTCTACTCGGTTTAACCCGTTCTACTTGCACACGATTATGTTGTAACAAGGCATCTCGAATGGTACGATCCCAGGGATTTTAAGCCATTCTGTTTAGCAAAGTTATTTTATTTAGCTTTTATTAAGAATATAAAAAAAGTCTTATATTTTACATTAATTTTTACTTATTTGATTAATTAGAAACAGAAAAAATTAGTAATTAAAATGCAAGAAAAAATACCAGATTTATTCGCGTACTGGTGATCAATATGATCTTACGTCTGGTGATCAATCTGACCTTATGATTTTTCTGGCTGTCACAAACGAACTAGCACGATTTAGGGACAGAAGTGAGATCATTCGTTTAGAGTAGGGATGGATCTTCGATAGTACGATTTAATAGGCCAGAGAATTTCCAATGATTTTATAATATTTCAGTAGAAAAACGTCATCCTAAGTGCATTCGAAGGGTTAAATTTGAATTAGGCCACTCGTGGTGCTTCCGCGTTTCCAGGGCTGTCTCGCAACCGTAATACCGGGCCCTTCGTCTCGCTGTCTATAAATTTTCTTTTGCGAGAGACGCGGGTCTTCGGCAATTCACAGTCTTGTCAGGCCCGATTTCTCTCTTTCGATGCCAGACGTTCTGTGTGCTTGGGTATTTCGCCGATCGTCTACTTGGTCTTGATTGGAGTTTCGGGACCGCGGGTTCGGACATAACATATTGTAGCTCCGTGTCGGGGCTTCCTAAGCACGCGTCTCGCGTGCGGAATTATCTCTTATGTCGGATTACTTCCAGCTCTCCTTATCTCTGATCGAACCTGCTGGAGGTGATTTATTTTAATAAGACGGCAGCGACAGTTCTTATTTAAAGGTAGATCTCATTATAAGATTTTTTGAAGATCTCAATATGTATCTGGCGAGCTCCATTGTCTCGTGAATTGGATTTCCACTCTCCGCCGACGTCCGCCGGTAGCTTCTTCCGCGTCATTTATCGGATGAGATCCTGTCAAGCTACTCGAGTTCCGCCATTACCCGAACACTAAAACTCTCTACGAGTTCGCACTTACACAAAAAAACGAAATTTTCTCGATTTTGTGATCCGCTCTCCCCCTAAATCCGGAAGACGCAAGCCTCCAAAATATCGCAATAATTAATAAGAAATTAATTTAAAAAGATCGGCCAATCCGCGCGAGTACAAGTGCGCGGCGAGAAAAGACAACCCAGTGTTACGTGTTACTAGGCGCGCGACAAAAAGAGATAGCCTAATATTAATTTCTCATTAATTATTGTGAAGATCGCAAAATGGTACAGGACTTTTCTACTCGGTTTAACCCGCTCTACTTGCACACGACGGGTGATTCGGCTATTACCGGACATCCTGTATATACAGGGTGATTTATTTTAATCGCTCCAGGCAAATATCTCCCGAACTATGCGTTGTTTGAAAAAATGTTTCAAATAGAACTTACTCTATTTCAAGAGGGACATCTTATTATTGACACAAGTTCTATCTAGGTAAAGGTGCTTCCGAGATTTCAAAGAGATCTTTGTTTTTTTAAATGGAACCACCCTAATTTTTTTATATAAATAGATTCCTCGCAATTTTTAACATAAAGTTATAAGGATAGGATGGCCAAAAAGTGACTAGTTTACGAGATATTTTATACTTTAATTTGGCATAATTTTACATATACTATGAAAGATCTCGCCAAATATTCATTTTTTGATAACCTTAAATAACCTCAATACTTTTATGCACAAACTAATGAGAGGAATCAATTGGTGTAAAGAAAACACATAGTTGTTTTAAGAAAAAATATGTAGTAGCTATTTGCAAATTATATATTTTTTCTTAAAAACAGCTATGTGTTTTTTTTACACCAATTGATTCCTCTCATTATTTTGTGCATAAAAGTATTGAAGTAAGGTTATCGAAAAATTAATATTTGGCGAGATCTTTCATAGTTTATGTAAAATTATGCTATATTAAAGTATATCTCGTAAACTAGTCACTTTTTGGCCATCCTATCCTTATAACTTTTTATGTCAAAAGTTGCGCGAAATCTATTTATATAAAAAAATTAGGGTGGTTCCATTTAAAAAAACAAAGATTACCTTGAAATCTCGAAGGCACTTCCACCTAGATAGGACTTGTGTCCATAATAAGATGTCCCTCTTGAAACAGAGTAAGTTCTATTTGAAACATTTTTTCAAACAACGTATAGTTCGGGAGATATTTGCCTGGGGCGATTAAAATGAATCACCCTGTATATAACATTAAACTTTACTGTATGTTACGAAGTCCATGATTAAAACTATGTAACGACGTAATTAATCAAAAACATTTACATTTTACTTGTGTGTGTGTGTGTGTGTGTGTGTGTGTGTGTGTGTGTGTTTTGTTAAGCTCTGATTATATTATATTTTTTATATTAGAGAGTACATAATTTTCAAAATATTGAATTATATTTTTTAGATGGACGATATTGCAGTACTTGCTCATATTGCAAATCAAGATGTTACACCTCGTGTTGTCAAACTTGAAAAAGAAAATCAGGATCTGCGAAATAGTATGTATACTATATTATTATAATTATTAAAGTGTTATATGTTATATGTATATACAAATAATATGAATTATAACTAAAAATAACGAAAAATGCACAAGTAACAATTTAATATTTATTAATATATTAATATTTGTTATATTTAATTCTTTGATTTTTTTCTACACAATACTTCTACATTTATCTATAGTATAGGATATATCCCAAAAATAAGTAGCTAAACATCTTTTATTTATAAATTTATTCACAATTAAAAATAAAAACTTATATATTTATATATTCAAAAATATTTTTTTACTGAGCTATAAAAGCTTCTTTGTTGCGACAAAGAAGCGTTTATACCTCACAATCAGTAAAACATATTTACATATTTAAATATGGACTAAAGACAATCAGAGATATTTTTATCATACAATTTAATTTAAAAAAAAATGTTAACTTTTGAATTAACAATGAGCGACGTTTAAAACCTCTTGGATGTTATTTAGGGTCATGACCTTGACATATACATATTTGAAAATTATTGAAAATGATTTTCATTTGCAACAATACATGCTTAAATTGAACATTCCATCGATTTCAGCACAATGCATTACGTTAATGTATTCATTATAATATGCGCGAAGTAAAGTAAATTGCGTATAAATAAATATAGGACCTTCTATCGAGGTACAGACTATTCCACGAATAGTTGCTGAACCTTATCAGTTGTCATTTTTAAACGCACATAGGGAGTAGAAAAAGTTAAAATATCTTCTAATAGAGGACATTTGATAGTTTTATTTACATATGGACTAAAGACAATCAGAGATATTTTTATTATTTAATAAATGTTTATAAAAAAATATCGACAAATGTTTATACAAAAAATATCTTAATCATATATATATTTTCGAAGTGCGCACCATCATAATTGAAACAGAAATTGTTTTTTTCGCGGTGAATAGCATCTCAACAGAGATGTTATGTAAAGTTTTTTACAGTTTTCGAAAGAGATTTGGTTTATGTTTTCATTCTAACGGTGTGCTTTCGAAAAAAAACTATATTATTATTATCGATATTTGGTATTTTTTGAACGTTTATTAAAAAATAAAAATATCTTTGATTGTCTTTAGTCCATATGTAAATTAAACTGTCAAATGTCCTCTATTTGAAGATATTTTACTTTCCTTACTCTCTCTATATGCATTTAAAAATGAAGTTGATTAGTTTCCGCTTCCCGTGAGTCATTCTATATATGGCATATCAAAGCATTATATGACAACATATATTGCTTTGTTAGAGGCGAGCAGCAGTCGATTCCGTTAATACACGTAAAAAATAGAAAAAAAGATTAACGCCTTACAGAATACTCTAGTATCATTACTAACAATTAGTACCATATGGATAACAATTAATACCGTATGAATTGCCGCATTCGATAGAAGATTCCGTATTTCGCATTGATGTCTACGCATTACGTCAGGTTTGTCATACTACGCTGATTTCGATGGAAAATCCGTTTTATGGATTCGGAAAGAAAGCATTTCTATAGATCGTATTTATATGTATTTTTTAATTTTTGATCTTGATTTTTTTTGCACTATTAGATAAAATCTGACAATCCATTTTTTTTAACTTGTTATTTCTGTTTTGTATAATTATTAAATTTTTAGTATATATTATATTCTTATGTTTATTATTATAGTAAGTTGGAAATGGCGAGGAGGGGGGGGGGGGGAAGGCGACAAAAAGAGAAATAGGGAAAGGAGAAAGACGAGTGGATGGGTGGTTGGGTGGGCGGGACGAGTTTTAAAAATATAAAGTTTTTATTTTTGCATTGACAAACTTTAAGAAGAATATTTTGTATATTTAATGTATGCCTTCAGCTATAATCACAGAGCTATAATCACAGAGCTTTTTGACATGGCATTAATCTTCAGTAAAATAAAAATTTATTTTTAATTATTCTGTTCATTTTTTAAATAAAATAGAAAATAATTTTCACAATATTTTATTTTTTAAATCTTTCTTAATCTAATTCCATATACAGTATAGAGATAACTAGCTTTATTTCTACTTTTTTAATTATTCTACAAAAAAATTTTTTTATTATAAAATCTACATTGGAAGATTAAATGGTTCATGTTTTTATTTTATTTCAACTACATTTATATCTGGTATTAATATATTAGGTATGCAAAAAACTCGGCTTTTTTGAAATTCAAATTTAATTTATAAATTATTGAAACGACTTTAATCTTCGAAATAATTACCGTTATTATGTATAACCTTCCGTCATTTATCGAGTAGCTTGTGAATACCATCGCGATAGAAACTTGGCGGCTTTGAGTCGATATAGTCATTTTCAGACGTCTTCAACTTTGGAAAATTGCTCTCCTGCTAATTGTCCCTGCATTGATTTAAATAAGTGATAATCTGAAGGGTCCATATCTGGAGAATGAGCCGCATGTGGGAGAAGTTCCCAAGTTGAAGGTCACTTGTATAGTCAAAGCCGCATGCGGACGGGCGTTGTCATGAAGCAAAATTACCTGTCGAGTTCCTTGCCCTGTAAAAGGTCTCTTATGTTCTAGCTGGTCAGTTATTTTGATTAGTTGCTTGATAACGTTCTGCCGTAATCGTATCACCAGGTTTTAGGAGCTCATAATAAATTATTCCTTTCATATCCCACTAAATACAAAACAGAATCTTCTTGGCATGAATTTTTGGCTTTGCAGTGAATGTTGATGATTGTTCAGGATCAATCCATGATTTTTTTTCGTTTAGGTCGTACAATATTCACTTTTCATCGCCCGTCACAATTTTGTATAGAAAATTCTTTCTCTCATGACAATTTAATAAAGAAGAAGCGGTATTATATCGTTCTATTCTGTTGCTTTCACTCAGTTCATGAGGAATCCATATTCCTTCTTTCTGTATCTTTCCTATTGCATGTAAACGAACTGAAATTGCTTGCCGAGTCACTCCTTGTTCAACAAGCTCTTCTTGAATTTGCGCGGAATTTTCATCTAGCAGACTTTGAAGTTCTTTGTTTAACACTTTCCGTTTACGTCCGGAACGTGGATCGTCTTCAAGACTGAAATTTCTGCTCCGAAATCTGACAAACCATTTTTCACGAGTTGAATGATTTACAGAATTATCACCTAAAGTCGAATTAATCAATTCCATAGCTTCAACAGCATTTTTTTCATTTGGAAAGCGAATAAAATGCAATGGCGTAAATGTTGTTTATTGAACTTCATTTCGTTAAATTTTGATACTCTCTCTATAAATTTTAAACAACTAAAACTTTTAAACAAAATCTTTTAAACAACTAAAATCTTTTAAACAACTAAAACTTATCTTGTATAACTTTCAATGTCAGAGCTACACACATAGCCAAAATGGCGAGAAAATAAATTAATTTTAAGTTGATTTTTGAACCGTTGAATTTCAGGGCCGAGTATTTTTGTGCACACCTAATAATTTTTTTAACTAGATTTGTTTAATTATAATGACTTTTATAATGGTTTATTTAGTGGTATAATAGTGCATGCGCCTTTGTTTTAAAAAATTGTTTTACAAAACAATATTATTTTGTATGATATTTAAAAAAAATCATACAAAATAGAGTTGTTTTAACTACAAAAGTAATGATATACTGAGAATAAAAGCTCATGCTATAAAATTCATTTTTTATTATACTAAATTACAATGTAATTAAGTTAATGGGACATATTTAATTATGAAATATAAAAACTTGAAATATAAATAAGCACTGTTAAACAATTAACTACTCTAAAACAGATATGGGATAAATGTAACTAACTGATCATGTGCTATCAATTTATTATCGATTTTAAATAAATTAAGATTTCTTTAATTGTTCTTTGTAAAGCATACACATATATTTATACGATATATAGTTTTAAAAAAGTTTTACGCAAATTCCCATAAAACGATATTCAGACGAAGTAAAGTATGTAAACTTTGCATGTGTCCAGGAAGCACGAGAGATTTTGGGATCTCTTGCTAAGTAGGAATTTGGGAATTCCGGGCTTCTGTCAATAATCTTATAGCAGTTGAGAGAAAAATGCAGTACATTTTAAATAAAATATTAAAACATACACTCGGTGTAACTCAATTGTCTCTGTGTTATTGATAGAGATCGCGAGAGATCGTTGTAGTTTAACGCTTTTTCTGTAAGCCTGTTCGGTTTGAGAAAGGCTCGTATTATATCTCATATTGCGATTAAAGGCGCATACACTTGGCGCTTTTTTATCTTTTTTTTTTAAGGTAATTTTTTACGGATATCACGGTAATTTTTATGCCTTTTTTTTAGCACACTGAGAAAATAATAACTTGATACAAACAATTTTATTTTATCCAAAACATAAATAGGAAAACGGGCTAATTAAGAGCCAGGGGCGGTAAACAAAGCGCAGATTCTTTGTCTTCTAATGAGATTTATTTATTAGTTATGTAAATTTCGTACGTTTCGGTCTCTGGGACCGGTCATTGGATCATCATCTACAACTATTAAACAATATTTGAGACAATAAAAACGTGGAATAAAGATTAAAATTTACATATGAAAATATATACATGAATCGAGTTAAAGAGTGCAAGTACGCTTTTACATGATCTCAGCGGTCTTTACGACGGATGATCGTGCTTGAAACATGCTTCTTTCCGGTTCCAGCAATTGAGGAAATAATTACCCGACAGTGGTTGCTTGGAAACATTGTACAATGCCCGAATATTCGACGGATTATCTCGTGAGCTGGAGAAAAGCGTCGAGCGTTAAAGGGATAATTTTTTTAAACCGGAGTTTCCTAAATAGGAGGCGATTCACCACACCCATTCAAAGATATCGGGAGTCACAAAAATCGGAACACAACTGTCATTTAATTAAACGAAAGTGTTCAACATTGATCGCATGACATTTACAATGTATAAACAAGCATAAGCAGCGCCAAATTTGTTGTAAATTGGAATAACGTCAACGACAAGCGCCAAATTTAAACTTTAGACAAATTTTCCACCAACGTGAGAAAAGTATGATGTAGATTTTCTGTGTCATTCTGGAAGTTTAAACTGTTTTTTTTTTTTTGTTTCTTAATAAATATCATCTCCGACATCGGTCGGTTTTCATGGATAGGCTCCTCGTCCAAAACTTTCACCTTATCCCATGCACACTTGTGGTTAGCCTATGGTCCGTAATGACAGCGCTATGTTTTTAATGTAATTGCGGTGCTCTGACAATCGTGTTTTCAAAAGTCTACTAGGTTGTTTAATATATGAAGCATTGCAATTTCTACAGGGGATCTTGTATACTATGTTGCTGCGCAATTTATTTGGCACAGGTCTTTATGTATACGAATGGAACGATGTAATTTATTCATACCCGTGTATGATATTCTTGTGTCTAGATTGCGGACAACAGGCTTGAATTTTTCTGAGAATACCGGAACGTACGAAATGTTGAAATGAGCCACGTATTCAATATTTTCATTGCTGTTCGAATTAGATATGTTCAAATTTATATTATTTCTATTAATCGAATAATGTTTTAGACATATCTGTAATATTTGAAAAATGAACGACAGCGAGTATTCATTATTTATCAACGTTCACCACGAATTTAAGATTTTTTTGTGGAATCTCGGGTAAGAGAATCGGGAAATTGCCAATTAAGCCTTTATAATTGTGCCTTTTTTGGCAGAGAGGATGTCGAGACTCAAAATGAAAGTATCCTTCTGAATATGTAGGTTTGTGGATCCAGTTAAATCGTATGAAATTGTTTTTTAAAATCATTGTTACGTCAAGGAAATTCAGTCGTTTATTTGTCTTCTCCATCGCAAATTGTAATCTTGAATGGAATGAGTTAAATGTATTTAAAACGATGTTGAATATCGAGGAGGAATCCGCTAGCACGACATATCTGTAATAAAATGGAAGATTAATGGGAAAAGCCTCGATTATTGTCTTCTCCATATCCTTCAAAGTGATATCGGCGATGACCGGAGAGAACGGAGAGTTCATTTTTGTGCCGAATATCTGTAGGTAGTAGATACCAATTTGAATGTGAAGAACGTGGAGTTCAGAACGAATCGAACTGCCGCCAAGAACTCGTCTCGTGAAATCGCGCACTTTTTCTCTATATAGCTCCATCTCTTAAGAATACTGTCAACAGTCAGATCTATTTGGATGTTCGTGAAAAGCGATACGTCTAGTGAGATCAATTTAAAAATTCGTTTATGTATGTATTACATACTGTGGACTGCACGATTCTTTTCTTTTACTTGTGCTATAGACTTTAAAAATCTATAAATCTATAAATTTTAAGAAATAAGCCAAGTAGAATCTGACAGGCAAACTGCAACAATTTTAAACTGTAATTTCAATAAAGATTAAAGCTGTATAATTATCCGGTGAAAGGGCCGCCAACGTTCACAATCAGATTCTAAACTATAATTGATAGCCTCTCATAGCAAACAAAATTATTATCAAGAATCAAAACGGACCAACGACGATTTGACACCACATGCGCTCGCCTGACAGATCATCTTTACTCGATATTTGCGTTGTGATAAACTCGAGTGGATTGATCACAGTCGCGGGAATGGTGGATGTTAGAAACTGAAACGCACGATCAGATGAACTCGAGAATTTTAAATTATGGTTCATAATCTCTCGCAGCCAAGAAGCGAACATGGACCGACAATTATTTGTTATCTCACATGCTTGTCCGACAGATTACTCTTACGTGATATCTGTGTTGCGATAAATCAACTTGAGCGAATAATCAAAGCGGATAATCAAAGCGTAAACCTCACTCAATTGCAATAATTTTTCATTGGCCGAAACCTTGTTCTTTAAACAAAAATCTCCATCAATAATGAAGTCTTTAAACATCCTGTATCAAAAAGTGACGCCTTCCGAATCATAAGAGGCGTTATTTTTAAAAAATTTGATTCGTCAAAAGATTTTAATCATCCAATGAAAAGGAGAAACAAAGAGCTTTATATATACGAGAACATCCCTCGCGGAGACTACTACAGTACTTCCTCCGACGCATTTTGAACAAGTGGATGCGAGTGCATTCTGCTACAGTTCTCCCACAGTGCGAGAAGTACAAATTAGACTTATTTCTCATCGTGAGATAAATCTAACGCTGTATGTAAAAGTTCTGTGAACTCGGTCCAATTTGTGAGTATAAAACACAACAAGCGGAATCCATCTTTTGAATGGATCAAGCCAGGACCGATTTTCCTAAACTATATACAGGGTGTCCTAAAAGTCTGGAAACGGTTGAATATTTTGTAAACAATGCATTTTAGAAAAAAATGTTTCAGACAAAAGTTGTATGGTTTACAAAGGTTTATTTACTGGTCTTATCAGTTTGACCTTGGATCGCCAAGATCAGGACAAGGTCATCTTGAATTTTTTAAATGGAATTACCCTATTTTTTTATATAAATCGATTTCTCGCAATATTCGGCATAAAAAGTTATAAGAGTAGGATGGCCAAAAAGTTAATAGTTTACGAGATATTTTATACTTTAATTTGACATAATCTTACATAAACTATGAAATATCTCGTAAAATATTCATTTTTCAATAATCTTACCTTAGTACTTTTATGCACAAAATAATAAGACGAATCAATTGGTATAGAGAAAACACATGGCTGTTTTTATAAAAAAATATTTAGCTGCTAATTGCAAATTACATACTTTTTTTAAAAAACAACTATGTTTTCTTTACACCAATTGATTCCTTTTATTATTTTGTGCATAAAAGTATTAAGGTAAGATCATTGAAATGTGAATATTTTACGAGATATTTCATAGTTTATGTAAAATTATGTCAAATTAAAAAATAAAATATCTCGTAAACTTTCACTTTTCGGCTATCCTACCCATCCTAACTTTTTATGCCGAATATTGCGAGGAATCGATTTATATAAAAAAATTAGGGTAGTTCCATTTAAAAAATTCAAGGTAACCTTGTCCTGATTTTGGCAACGCCATCTAGGGTCAAATTGATAAGACCAGTAAAAAGACCTTTTTAAACCCTTTTGTCTGAAACATTTTTTTCTAAAATGCATTGTTTACAAAATATTCAACCGTTTTCAGACTTTTGGGACACCCTGTATATCAACGCACACAAAAAGTAGTAAGTGACTCAAATGTTTTTAGATTCCACTTATTCTTTTCTTCTTCCTCTCGAAATAGTTCTTGGATTTATGAATAAGTTTAGAGGTATTTCTTCTCTCGCGCTACTTACTATTTACTATTTAAATGTAATCCATCTTTTTACTTCATTTCTTTTACTTTTCTTGTACGAATTTTCGAAGCTTTCTCTGTTATTTCCGTAAGTCACTCCGGGTTTCCTGCATTATTACAGCGTTGAACTCGTGACTTTTTCTTTATTTTTGTAAGTCATCTCAGGTTTCTTGCATTATTGCAGCGTTGAACTTGTGACTTTTTCCTTTATTTCCGTAAGTCACCTCGACTTTCCTGCATTTTTGCAGCGTTGAACTCGTGACTTTTTCCTTTATTTCCGTAAGTCACCTCGGATTTCCTGCATTTTTGCAGCGCTGAACTTGTGACTTTTTTCTTTATTTCCGTAAGTCAACTCGGGTTTCCTACATTTTTGCAGTGCTGAACTCGTGACTTTTTCCTTTATTTCCATAAGTCAACTCGGATTTCCTACATTTATTTTCTACATTTTTGCAACGCTGAACTCGTGACTTTTTCCTTTATTTCCGTAAGTCAACTCGGGTTTCCTACATTTTTGCAGCGTTAAATTCATGACTTTTTCTCTTCCATTTCTTCCTAGCCACTATTCGGATTTCTTTTGTTAACAGTGATAAATCAGTGTCTTCTCTCTCTTCCGACATCTTCCGATTTCCATTTCTTTCCGTTGAAGAATTTGTGTGTGTGTATGTGTGTGTTATTCAAATGTAAAATTTGCCGCTTTAGTCGTTAAATAACTAAATTTAAGAATTATTGTATCTACCTAAAAAATTTCTTCATTACTATTTTATTTTCCCTTTTTTCTTTATTTCTTTCCTTAGTGGAAAATTCTAAACAAACTTCGAGATTGGTCGTTAAGCGTGCACGAAATTGTCGCAATAGGCGGATACGATAGACTCTGGCTCGGGCTTTGACAGAAAACGATACTCAAAACTGTACTAGCATTTCGCCAAATACATTAGATACTCATAATACTAACATTAATCACGACACACACACAATAAACATACCTGCTAGTCTTTATAACCCCTGACTTTCCCTGATTTCCTCCCCAAAATCTCTATCTTCGCCCTCTGAACTTCCTTCGCCTCCGAAGATCTTTACTCCCCTTCTTTCTTCTTCCCTTGAAGACTCACCATCTCCCAAAATCCCCATTACCAGTCCCGTCGACTATCGTCTTCGGGGACTCCCCCTTTCTTCTTGTCAACATCTCGGATCACACGATTTCGAAGAAGAACTATATGATTTCGAAGAACAATTGTGCGATCATGGAAAGGAATCGTGTGATTTCGATTAACTCTGCAAATTGATCTTACAATTAGATCAATTCCCTCCTTTTCCTACACTCTGTGATATATCCTGTATAGGCCCCGGTCCTGTAAACTACGAAGATCTACACACCTTTCTTATAGAAAGTCCTCCAAATACCATTATCCCTTGGTTCATTCTAGGACGAGAATTCCCGATTGCCTATCCAAGCCCTTTGGAGGAGATTTCCCTCTTCCACTGTTTGAAGATAATCTATTGTCTCTAACATTTTCACAACAGTTATTTGTTTAAATTTTTGAATTATTTATTGTAACAATCAATCGGAACATAAATTTTAACGTTAGAATCCTTCCTACTCCGTTCCGATTGACCTCCGCATCTACGTAACGCGATACAACACACTCACACTTACACAAATACGTACTTATAAGAACTTATTTTATTAAGAGCTAAACAATTATAATAATAATTATAATAATAAACATGAACTAGTTGTATTTGAAGTTATGCATCATTTCTTTTATTTTTATTTTTTAATTTTATGAATAAATTTAAACATTTAATGATTAAATTCGTAATCATTCATTAACCCACTCTTTTTCTTGTGATCTAAAATTGCTTGGTTCTATTCCGTGTAATAAGGATTAAATTTTTTTACCAAAAAGGGATCGCCGAGCGAACGTCCGAAAGATACAATGTAAGAGCGATCCTTCTGGTTGTTTACCTGTTTTTTGGGTCTGTAATAGTTTGTTCAACCCGAGATATACGTTTTAAAGCGTCTGATTTCGGGAAATACTTGTTACGACCCATTCCTCCACACCCTGTCTGGCTGTAACATATATATTAGAGAGTTTCTCAGCTAATTGGAAACTATTGGTGATCTGGCTGTTGGCCGCTGGTATGGAACTATAGATGATGTGTAGAAAAGCGAATATAACGGGCTGTTTGACGATAATTCGAAGCGGACAGCCCGGCTTGTGAATTTTCTACACACTATAGGCTTTTTGTAAAACTCCATTTGATCAAGTTTTTTGTAAATATTTCCAGTAATATACTCACGTTTTTTCCACCTCGCGAGCAAATCGTGAAGATCTCTGATGAGTTTTTGGCAGAATCACTTTATTGTTTCATATATTGTTTAATAGTTGCTGATAATGGTCCAATCCAGAAACCGAAACGCGTACGATATTTATATAACTGATCAATAAATCTCATTAGAAGACAAAGAATCTGCACTTTGTTTATTGCGCCTGGCTTTTAATTAATCTGTTTGTATTTCGGATATTTCATATCAGAGTCTTTGACTTCATTTTTTAATTCACTGAAAAGCTGAAAAGGCTGAAAAGATGCATACTGTATTGTTACGTCCAGACTCGAGGAAGGTTGAATCAGTGGAAGGAGCGTAACGTAAATTTACTTCGAAGCTATCGCTCGACGGCGAGTGTCCTCGAGACGAGCGAATATATCAGGTCTCTAACGAGTCAATGACCGGATGGGTCGCTATCAAGGCTGCCAGAGCTTGCAGCTCCAACAGCATGCTTACAGCATGTGGAGGGGATAGGCTGGCTGGATGTGGAGGGGGTAGCGTCTGTGTGCGCTCGACGCTCGGCCGGCTTCGGCGCGCGTGCCGGCTTCGGAATGAACATAGAAATCTCTCGAGCTAGCGATGGGACTCTCTCTCTCTCTCTCTCTCTCTCTCTCTCTCTCTCTCTCTCTCTCTCTCTCTCTCTCGCTCTCTCTCGCTCTCTCTCCCTCCCTCTCCCCCTTTTCCCTTCCTCTCCCCTTCCCTCCCACTCTCCCTCTCCCCCTCTCTCTTTCTCCCCCCTATAATTATTATCAATTATTTTCTTAAAAACTTTTATATGCAAAAAAATAAATTTTATACTACAAAAGTAGATATAAAATTGAAAGATAATATATTTTAAATATAAATTAAATAATAATATTAATAATATATAATAATTATATAATTAATTTATATTTAAAATATTAATTCATAATAATTAATAATTAAATTATTAATAATTACAAGTATATTTTAGGTATGAAAATTCACTCTTGGCCAATATGTACGCTTATTATTAAAAAAGATTTCTTATCTTTAAAGAAATAATTGTAATAAAATAATATTTAAATTTATAGATATTGTCGAAAAGTTTACTCCTTTAATTTTTACTGTATTTATTTTGTATTAATGTACAACGTACATATTGTTGCTCAACGGAAACCGCGAGAAGGTGGTGGTCTCTTCCGTCAGGAAGAAAATGAAAAAAATTGTTATTAATTCAACGTTAAAATATACATTATAATTATGTAAAAATCATAAAAAATGATAAAAATTATCTACGTTTGTAGTGTAAAATTAGTTTTTTTACATTTTAAAGTTTATAAAAAAATAATTGATAATAATTATTGGAAATGAGCGGTGTGGGAGGAGAGGGGGGAGAAAGAGAGAGATGCATCGCTGGCTCGAGAGATTTTTATGTTCATTCCGAAGCCGGCGCGCGCGCCGAAGTTAGCCAAAATCGGCCGAAATTGGCCGAGCGTCGAGCGCACACAGACGCTAGCCCTTCCACATCCTGCCAGCCTATCCCCTCCACATGCTGTAAGCATGCTGTTGCGGCCAGTGATGCCAGAAACAAGTCGCAACTTGCGGCTGCAATCTGGCAGCCTTGGTCGCTATTACTCGGTCAGTAGACCGCTCGCTCGGTGGTCCCTTTTTGATAAGAAAACTTAATCTCTGTTATGCGGGACGGGACCTTGTGCGATCTCAAGTTTTGGGAGAGGAGCGGGTTATCAAATGAATATAAGTAAAATTTAAAAGATTCTATTTATTCTATGTGCATAATAAAAAGATAAAATGAACAAAATAAAATTTATATAAAGACTATATAGAGTTAAATGTATGTTAGTGTATATGTGAGTGTATGTATGAGAACATGATTTCGCGTTACATAAATACGGAGATCATCAACTAGAACTTTATAGGGAAGATTTTAAAGAAATAAAAAAATTATTCTAACTAGGTTACAATAATAAGAGTAATAAATAAAGGTAAATAAGTTTAAAAATTCTATATGTCGAGTGTAGGAGTTTAAAAGATTTCTTCAAAGTGAATTCTGGAAGGGGGAAACTTTCTCCAGAGTACCTTTATAGGAACAGCTACAGGAAGTATTCGGTTAGGAATGTACGGAACGATGATATCAGAAAGAGACTCAATAAGGAACGTTCGTAGCTCTTGATCAACAGAACCGGGGCCTATGCAAAATGTATTTTTTAGGATAGGATGGGTAAAAGCGGGAAATTGATTTAGAAACCAGTATGGATTCAATTTCTCTTCGAGGTCATATGTCTCCCTCTCAGAGAAATTGTTCCTTGGCTCGAAATCGCCAGTTGGTTTATCCCAATCATAAATTTTTTAAACTCTGACGATTCCGAAGAGAGAGGGGATGAGAGAGGGGAGGGGAATTCCAAGGATAATTGTTGAAGCAGTGGCGGATAGAGATCTCGGAGGAGATGGAGGGTTTTGAGGTAAGGAAGGAGGAGGAGTAGGAGTTCTTGATGGAGAAGAGTGGTCAGGTAAAACACAATGGGAGGGGAAATAGGAGTTTTGGGAGGTGAAGGAAGTTCAGGGGGTGAGAATGGAGGCTCTATAGGAGATTCTGGAGAAAATTGGGATGTTATAAGGGAGGAAGGTATGCATGTATGAGTATGTGTATGTGTGTGATTATGTGATATTTAAATCTGAAGAATTTGTCGACAACGCCCGAGCCAGGGATTTTCTCAATCGCATATTTTCCTAATACTTTTGGCGATCGCTCGCGAGATCCGCTTATTGCTATTCACTAATAGTAAAATAGATTTAAAAGGTTAGGGATGAAATTTCAATAAAATATGATTAAACAATTCTTGGATTGTAATTTATAAATTAAAAATTTATATATTTAATTTATACATATACATATTCATATAAACATTCTCATATGTACAACCACATATATTTATTGTGAAGAATAATGATTATAAGTAAGAAAGAAAACTATTGAATAAACTGGAAAGGAAAAATCACGGGTTTATCTCTGCAGTAATCCGGTATCCTGAATGACTTTTGGAAATAAAAGGAAAAGTTACAGGTTTATCTCTGCTGTAATGCAGGTACCCTGAATGACTTTTGGAAATAAAAGGAAAAGTCACGGATTTATCTCTGCTGTAATGCAGTTACCCTGAATGATCTTTGAAAATTAAAGGAAAAGTCACGGGTTTATCTCTGCAGTAATGCAGGTACCCTGAATGACTTTTGAAGATAAAAGGAAAAGTCACGGGTTTATCTCTGCTGTAATGCAAGTACCCTGAATGACCTTTGAAAATAAAAGGAAAAGTCACGGATTTATTTCTGCTGTAATGCAGTTATCCTGAATGACTTTTGGAAATAAAAGGAAAATGTAGAGAGTTGATTGTTGTAGCGCTTGCGTGTGATGGCGATGTATCGCCGCGAGGATGGTTCAGATGAGAGGTTCGCTATTACTGTAGAGTTGAATTATTTCTACGATATATTTTATTATATCTGTCTATGTACAATATCTACAAGTTATGTTTGAATTTATTTTTGGTTGCCCTGAAAAGGGCCGATTGTATCGGGACCTAGATACGCTCCTCATAGGTGATGTGTGGGCGCGTCTTAGTGATCTGGAGAGGCTTCAGGTGGTTGTTGTTGTTGTCCGCTAACGCCTGCTTGAGCGCCTCCGTTTGGCTGGCGACCGACGAGGTGGTTGGTTCCCAGTCACTGTCAGACTGGACCGGTTGGTCAGTACGAAGAGGCTGCGCCTGTGCACTTTGGCCCACTGAGTTTGCACACCCACGTCGTGCAATCCTCGCGGTGAAGGTGGTAGCGGCGATATCAGCGGCGGAGGATACCCAGGATCGGTTGGTGATGTGTATCTCCGGACCCTGATGTCCCACTGGTCTAATAGGCCTCGTCGGCCTGGTGAACCTTGGTGGCTCCAATTCGATGAGAGTTGGCTTCCACGGAAGTAGCTGGAATGCTACCCGTTTCTTCGGCGCCTCCTCCGAGTCACACGGCGGTCTCACTAGCCCGGGTGATCGGGGCGAAATGAGTGGCCGTGGTATGCGGCTCTGACGTCGCTTAATCTTGTGGAGCTTAAGTAGCTCTGACAAAATCAAGGCGATGAATTGAGCACTGAGCTCTAGCAAAAGAAGTCACGAGCTGAGGCTTACTAATGCTAGCGTATGCTGGCTTAGCTGAGCCGTGACTTGCCTCTCCAGCGTAGCGCGCGGTCTTATATCCCCGCTCTAACTGTTTCTTACTACCGGGAACGCTTCGTCGCGCTCGCCGCCTAACGGCAATTATCCGAGCTCCGCGCGTTATAGCCTGGCTACGGCCCGCGCGGCTCGTATGCGGTTTGCCGCTGAATAGGCGCTCGGTAGTGTATTCTTGTGGCGTGTGGTAAGACGCCACAATTGTAATTATAAAAGGAATTGTTTCAAAATTAATTATTAAATCCAAGAATTATTTATTTAGGAAGGATAGATGTGTTTGATGATAGGATTACTCACTTCTTATTGTTTACGATGTAAGATTTTGAATTGGGGTGGATTGGAAAATGCCGATTCTTCTAGTGAGTGATAATTAATAAATGCTCGTCAATTCTTCCGCTGAGCTCACAAGTTCACAGTCAGTTCACAAGATAATTCCTCACACCCACAAGTTGACTGTTTACTCACTCACTAGAAGAAGTGACTGACTCTAGGTCTGTTAGAGTACGTCTCGAGGGATATCTCGCGTAGTTTTAAAGCCCATTGCTCCTCCTTTCTATCAGTTAATAAAAATTTTCTTGACCAATTAAATTTTCTAATGACTTCCCTCTTATGGTTCAGGAGGCGTCTTTCTCGATATCGGAAGTTTGAACTTCCTTGGTATTGGTTAAAACTTTTGTTTAAGAATTAAGTTTCAGCCAATGGAAAGTCGTTTCAATTTGAGCGAGCTTGATACTTTTATCACCCTCTCGAATTTAACGTAATGCCGATATCGCATAAAAAGTGATCTGTCAGGTGAGCACATTTGATAAAAATGATCCGTCAGGTGTGTACAATCGATTTCAATAAAGGTGGTCCGGTAGATGACTACATCCGGTTTCAAGTCTCTATTAAATTCTTATGTCTGAACGGGTTGTCTCACCTGTCACGTATTAGTTAACTTATTCATATAACGGAATAGAGAGGAAATTAAGTATCACCGGTAGGTTTTTGATGAAAGAAAAGAATCGTGGAGTCCACCGATAATAGTATCATTCTTTCATTTTCTCAAATTGATAAGATTTTATGGACTCAAATAAATATAATAAAAATTGGAAATATATTTAATTGAAAGAACAAATAAAATAATTATAGAAAAATTTTTTTTTCTATACAAAAATATATATTTTTTAAAATTAAACATAATTGTCATAATTGTAGTAATGACTTCTTTTTAAAATATAATTTACTCTGGTTTTCTTCTATTTCTTATTTATTCTTATTTTATAATTAAATATTTATTTAAATACTTATCTTTCTCTAAATACGAAAGCGCGTAGTTTATGAATCAAGTAAGATTTTGTTCTGCCTTATAAAATATTTATTACCCATATAATATTGAACATTCTATATACAGAGTATTTGGAAAGGTAAGGTCATTCGAATAGGAGGTGAAAGAGGAGCATGAGTAGAACACAATGTAAATAAAATTTTTTCGTATTCGCTGGTTTAGAAAATACAGCGCTTTATAGGGGTGTATAAAAAGTTTTGAAACCCCTTAATATTTCGAAAAATATGCATTTTCGAAAAAAATGTTTTATACAAAAAACCCTGCCCTCGGGGTAAGCTACAATAATATGCAATAAAAAGTGGGGATACTCATTTCAAAATTTTAGGGTTATCTTTACGTGACCTTGATAACGCTATTTAAGGTTATACTAATTTTTTCTGTGTAATGCTTCACTTAAGACCCTACAATTTTTGTATAAAACATTTTTCTCGAAAATGCGTACTTTTCGAAATATTAAGGGGTTTCAACACTTTTTATGCACCCCTATAAAGCGCTGTATTTTCTAAACCATAGCGAATACGAAAAAATTTTTTTACATTATGTGTTCTACTCATGCTCCTCTTTCACCTCCTATTCGATTGACCTTACCTTTCCAGACATCCTGTATATGCATTTATTTTCCATAACATGAAAATAATATCCTGTATATATAATGTTTATACATCACACACACACACACACACACACACACACACACACACACACACACACACACGATTTAGATGTTACAATATATGCATAATACGTATATATTCATTGATTATTATATATATATATATATCCAATATGTATGTACATGTGCAATGTGTAGCGCTTTTGAGTCTTGCGTGATTACGCCGCAGAGAGGAGGTGAGCTAGCCGCAAATGACGAGGTGCAGTGATTCGGTTCTTTTATCTCTTTATTCGTAGTAGTATGTACACTATATACAGTAGTTGTGTCGTCTCTGCTGATATCTGCAGAACACACAGCTTTCGTCCTCGAGATGCTCACGTATGATCTTTTGAGGGGCTCTGAAAAGGGCCGTTTGGTGAGTCCTGAAAAGGACTGTTTGTAAAGAAGGACTGATTTACCTGATTTACGTTCCCTGTACGTTATTGACGGCTTCGTCCGTGTACGCCGTAGAGGTCCCAAGCGACTGCGGCAAGATGTTCTTCCGGTCGGTGCTGGCGCTGATCTTGCGCGCTCCCTTGCTGGAGGAAGCCCTGGTGGTGTGTAGCTTCGAGGTCCGGGCGTGTCGGTCGCCGCGGATGTCAGTGGCGGCTCCCAGTCGCTATCCGATTGGGTAGCCTGGTCGACGCTTCGGACCTCAACCCTGGCCTGAGTGCCCCGGTGTACGCGGGCCGGTGCCGCAGTCTGCGTTGCCGTGGATGTTAGTGGCGTCGGAGATGCGTGCAGTGGTGATACCAAAGGTGGTATGACCCAGGTCTCCCTTGGGCTGGTGTATCGCCTTATTCGCACGTCCCACGTCGTCAAGAGGTGCCTTGGCGGCCTGGTGAGTCGTGGAGGTCGCAGCTCCAGCCGTGCCAGAGTTCAAGGTAGCAGGCTCCAGTGGACGTGGCGTTCGACTCTTACTGCTGCAGGTCTCTCGGCTCAATCCGCTCGTTGCCGGGTGATCGTGGCAGCGGTTGTGACCGTGGTCGGCGTGAACTCCGGATATGATCTTCCGGCTGCACCGCTGTGGAAGAGAGCTAGCAAGTCGTAAGACTGCGCTGGGTCTAAGTTAGACCAAAAAGTCAGGCGCTATATGCTGTTGGAGTATACTCCGCTAGCAGTGCCGTGGCTGATTCATCCGCTTTGCGCGCGGCCTTATATGTTGGCCGGAGCGGCGTCTTAACTGCGGGAAAACATTCCGCGGTTGCGCCACGTAGCGGCACGGCTCCGTACCGCTGCCTCGTAGCACAGGCGCTTGCGAGAAAGCTTCGCTCGCTTGGTTGCCTGTGTTCAGGCGCTTTTGTGGGGCCGTTTAGGCCGCCACACAATGTATGTCAAATGCCCATACATAATTTATATATACTTTGTTGTATGTAATATGTATGTATATTGCTGTGTACATTATACGTATACAGGATGTCCCACATAAAGTGTTACGAGCTGTTTTTTCCGCCATTGCTAGAGATATTAACTTGAATTTTTTGTGCATTAAATGGTACAGGGCCGCTGACAAATTGATGGATAAAAAAATGTTGGGGGGCCCCTCATTTTTTTTTTAAATGGATCGGAGTATAAATCTTTAATTTCTCTTATAATCTTTTTTAAATATTCGAATACCTCTTATCATTTATCTGAAATATTTTTTCTAATACGCATAGTTAACGAGTTACAACAAAGAAACAATTCTCACACAGACAAGTTAGATGATACGATGAATTCACTGTAAGACTATCCTTGATAACATTAGTCTTATGCTGGTCTTATATGTGTATGTCCTTTACCCATTTGTTTACCAACTATTTTGAATTCATGCCAGTTATCAGCAATTTCTCGGATTATTCAGACTTTGCGATGGCAAACTTTGATGAAAGTGTTAATATGTTGTTAGTACTAAGTGAATGCCAAAAAAATTATCAGGAAGCTGCTGAAATGTTTGCTGAACGTTACCATGTACAAAAATCGCACATGGCATTTTTACGATTAAAAAAGTGACTTCGGAATACTGGTAGTTGTGTAATAAGCATCGATAATCTAAGAAATTGCTGAAACATATGCACTTAGGGGCGGGCTTTCACGCACCGCTCTTTATTGTATCGCTACCGGCAGCGGAGATAAGCAGCCTTCTACATGAGTTTAATTTACGCATACAATTATCTTGCACCGTCGCACTGTAAAATATGACAAATATGTGAAATAAAAATGAATGGATTATTATAATGATAAAACTGAGCTTGTAAAAGTCATACTTCTAAATAAGCAATTTTCTATTTCTTAAATACTTCTTCTTGAATGCTTTTTAAATTTATAGGGCATGGCCCGCTACATTGCATCATTGGTCAAAAATTCTTCAATTTTTAATTTATATCTCTATAATTATTCGGAGAAAAAAAATGATAAAGTTTTTGGCTCGATTTAGGTCTTAGGAATACGTTATTAGAATAATGCCTCAACTTTTATTTATTTTTTTTAAAATTAATTTACTGGTATCCGCGTTATACAGAGCTTTCATATATGTTTCAAAAATAAACACAAACGTTTTACTTTACCAAATCACTATTTTATTACCAATAATGTAAATATCTGCATCGATCTTAGATCTTAATCCGCTTAGATCTCACTAACTATTGTTGTTCTTATTAGAGCAAAGCGTAATTATAATATTTTATTTTTAAAGCTTAGAAGAGTAACCGAGTAACATAATAAATAGATAATTACCTTTCTGTTGATCGTTTTTTTATCAGCATGGATGAGATATTATTAAAGACCATCTATCTTACAGGTTTGTAATCGACAAAAATTCGCTACAGCAGTTATGCAGATTTCTGCGTTGTTAGTAATAAAATAGTGACATAGTAGAATAAAACATTGGTATTTATAATTTTTGGAACAGATACATAAATGATTGTATATATTTGATAATAAAACAGTGAATGGATAAATTAAAATATTCGTATAATTAAACAACTCGTGTAATCTTTGATCTAACCAAAACAGTGGATAATATTAATGCTTTTCAATTATCTGACGACCTTGAATAGTACTTGATCGGTAATACGGATAATTCCGGAAGATTGAAATTTGACCAATTAAAACAAAAAACAAAGATTTCTTTATTCTGATTGGTCAAATTCTAATCTTTAATGTTAATTTTTAATGCATAGTTTGATATCGGCTTAAGGGGATGTCGGAGTGACTTCTTTACCGACCAAAAAAATTTTTTTTTTCACGTTAATCTTTTTATTGGTTGAATAAAATAATAAATGCTTTTCCACAATTAAAGTACACATAGCAACAAAAGGCCGAACGTCCGATTTTATGTTAATTTTATGTTAATAACACGTATTTATGTTATTTATGTAATACACGTATGCACGAAAAACTTTGAACATACTATTCTCTTTCACTAAACTTCTAAACTCATTTCTAAAAGTTCACCTACATTCTTTCATGCAATCTCTAGCCCAGACTGGTCTTCTTTTGTACGTACAAACTGCAAATCTTTTATATTAAGCAATATTGTTTCGACCTGACGGCGTCAGGTTAGGTCAGGTCGAAACAATATTGCTTAATATAAAAGATTTGCAGTTTGTACGTACAAAAGAAGACCAGTCTGGGCTAGAGATTGCATGAAAGAATGTAGGTGAACTTTTAGAAATGAGTTTAGAAGTTTAGTGAAAGAGAATAGTATGTTCAAAATTTTTCGTGCATACGTGCATTACATAAATAACATAAATACGTGTTATTAACATAAAATTAACATAAAATCGGACATTCGGCCCTTTGTTGCTATGTGTACTTTAATCGTGGAAAAGCATTTATTATTTTATTCAACCAATAAAAAGATTAACGTGAAAAAAGAAAATAATTTTCGGTCGGTAAAGAAGTCACTCCGACATCACCTTAAGGATCAATTCCACGTGTATCTGTGTAATATGGATATATTGTATATTTCGGATTTGTAAATTAAATAGTAAATTTAAATAGTGACTAAAGTAACAGCAAAATGACATTAATTGTAGATGAATAAATTAATTCTGGAAAAATGAGACGAAAATGGGATTTAATGGCTAACTGATGTTTGTCATTATTGTATTTAGTCAATTATTAAGTTAATTATTAAGTTACCTAATAATTTACTATGAAAACTGTGTGTAACACGCTTATTAATGGGAATTAGTCTTTATTCAACAGTAAGAGGAAAAATATGCAAAATATGCAATAGATAACGGGCGAGCGAGCGGATAAGTACCTGGATATTAAGATATTTAGAGCTTTTAATTATTTTATATTTTTCATCTATATTATATAATTATATTTTGCACTTACAATACGTATGTTCACAATATGAATGAAATACAGGGTTATTCAAAATGATTCATCCGATTTCAAATGACTATATTTTTGAAGTTTACAAATACGTAGTGATTAATAATACATCAACAATAGGAAAAACTATTCAAGTTTTGTCTCTCATCTTATAAGTGCTCGATGTGACTTTTATTAGTTACTCGCTGTAACATATTCGTAGTCACTGACTTCACAGCTGTAACAATGCGATTTTTGAACTCGTCCAGGGTTGTGGGTAATGTGTACATAGCATCCTTAACGTAGCCCCAAAAGAAAAAGTTGCACAGTGTAAGATCTGGTGACCTAGAGGGCTAGCTGTAGAGCTAATCATAAGGTATCATTTTTTTTTTTTTTTTTTTTGAGATACGTTAAGGATGCTGTATACGTGCCACCGTTGCCTACAACTTTGGATGAGCTCAAAAATCGCATTGTTACAGCTGTAGAAACAGTGAAAATGAATATGCTAGAGTATGGGAGGAATTTAACTATCGTCTCGACGTTGCTCGTATAACTGAGGGAAGTCACATCGAGCACTTATAAGGTGAGAGACAAAACTTGGATAGTTTTTCTTTTGATTGATATATTACTAATCACTATGTACTTGTAAACTTCAAAAATATAGTCATTTGAAATCGGATGAATCATTTTGAATAATCCAGTATTGTGAATAAAACATTAAAGAAATATTGAATGTGAATGAAATATATTAATGTAAATTTCAACTCTGTTACTGTTATATATTTTTAAATTACGTTACATACAGTTACATTATATAGTTACATTTTGAAGTGTTATATAAATATGTAAAGATATACATATAAGATAATGCAAAATGTCTCACTAAACTGCCATGATATTTCTTAGCCAATAAACAATTTAAAATATTATAGATAATAGTAGATATATAATTGAGAGAATATACCGGGTGATTCATTTTAATCTTAACAGGCAAATATTTGGAAATCACAGGGTTTTAGAAAAAATGTATCAGACAAAAGTTGTAGGGTTTCGAGGGGGATATAATATCGTGACCTAGAATTGCGCTTGGGTGGCGTTTTTTAAGGTTATTTAAAAGTCAAACCAAGTTTTTCTAAATGGAACTACTCTATTTTTTTTATATAAATCGATTCCTCGCAATATTCTGCATAAAATGTTATGAGGATAGGATGGCCAAAAAGTGAGTAGTTTACGAGATATTTTATACTTTAATTTGACATAATCTTACATAAAGTATGAAATATCTCAGAAAATATTTATTTTCCGATGATTTTACCTCAATACTTTTATGCACAAAATAATGAAAGGAATCAATTGGTGTAAAGAAAACACATAGTTGTTTTTAAGAAAAAGTATGTAATTTGCAACTAGCAGCTAAATATTTTTTTAACTGCTAGTGAACCCCATGATTTCCAAATATTTGCCTGTTAAGATTAAAATGAATCACCCGGTATATGTAAGACTTAAAAAATTTTTAAATATATTTTTAAATATATTTTTAATAGCCATTGAAGATCTGAAGAGTTCTTTTGAAAAATTGATGCAACATGTGAAAAGTTTTGAAACATTGGAGCAACGTGTGGAAAGACTTGAGGTACGCATGCCCTACTTAGCAATTTGTCCCGCGAAACCCAAGGAATCATTGGATCCAGAGCAAGAATCAGAGCATAACAAACATCAGAAGCAAAGTAAAGAAAAAGATGATGATAATGAAGATATTGATCTGTTTGGTTCAGATTCAGAGGCAAGTGAACAAAAATAGTATAAAAACATTACTAATTGGTCTCTTTATATAAGACGAATATTCAAATTTAATTTTATGACATATAATTGAACACCACCTGCTGATATTTTATAATAACGCGAATGTTAGATGTGCAAATATATATTTATGTAAATTTATGTGACATTTATTATTTGGCATTTATATTTTGACACCAGATATTCCCATAATATTGATTCATCCCACACTGAGTGTACATGATATTAGTACATTCTAGTATGATATTAGTACATTCACGAAAATTGAAAAAAGAACTTTTTGTAAATGTTATACTATAGGATGGAAATTAATCTAAAAACATTAGTAGCTGGACTATAGAATAAATGACTATACTCACAGCGTGATACAATTATTTAAAAGAAATTTGAAGTATGTCAAAAGGAATATACAAAATGGACATCATTTTTTCTAACAAAACCGATCTTGATGAAATTTCGCATAGAAGTAATATAAGGCTAAATATTAAAAATTGCATCAATAATAAGGTAGACTTTTGGGTGGATCCTTGGCAAAATCAGAAAATGTATCCTGAGGATATGGGAGCAGCAGCTTCCACTTTCTAGATTAAGTTGTAGTGTTTTTTATAAGAATAACGTCATGTGTGAATTGCCCACAAAATGACGGATGTTGGAAAATGACCTATATCATTGTGCTGCTCGGTTTAGACTGTGGCGCACTCGTGCTGACTCTGCCCTTTGCGTGTCTCCGCATCTGAATTTTCGCATCTTTAATTTCCGCGTTTTATCTCAAAATCTCCGGTTACTGTCATCCAAGCGTACTTGTTAGTGGTAGCTCTGTTGTTGGTTGATTTGTTGTACCAAAAAGTTCTTTTCAGGATTTTTCAGAGTGACTATTTTGGAGTATTCCAAACAGTCCTTTCCACGGTTCCTCAAGTTGATCTCTTCAAGATATTTTAAAAGCACAACAGTGAAATAGGCATACACTCCAATTCATATGCTCATTCACATATGACGATCATTCATATGTGACGTTACTCTTATGAAAAACACTACGATTCAAACTCGAAAGTGAGCGCTGCTGCTCCCATGTCTCAAAGATACATTTTCTGGTTTTGCCAAAGATCCACTCAAAAGTCTACATTATTATTGATGCAGTTATTATTTAGTCTTATATTATTTCTGTGCCTAGTTTCATCAAAATCGGCTTTAATTAGAAACTAATATTCCTATTTTCTTTCCCTCTCAGAACCAAGCAACTTTTGTCTAAAAACTTTCCTTCTAAAACTTACAGGTTATGAGATATTTTAGTGGATACATTAAAATGAGCCACCCTGTATATCTTGCTCAAATATTAATGCAAGTCTACATTTATACTTTTACATATAAACAATCATAAAGATGACGAATGTTATTCTCGGCGATATTGTTTCATACACATTCCATCTAGTACGACAATTGAGCAAGAACCGTTGCTATCGGAGGTTGAATGAGATGTCATTCAATTCAGTTTTATACATGTTTAGTAGCAGAGAGATTTGGTAATTGTTGCTGGCCAGGGAAGTTGAGGACACCTTAGAGAACATGTTGAGTTGCAGTATATAATTGGGCATTATTCTGTTGAAATAACATCTCCCTCTCTTATTTCAAGAATGGCAGAATAATGTTATAAAGATGTTATAGTAATGTTCGCGCACGCATCCAAACATCCAGTATCTTACGCTAATTAATATTTTTTTTATATACATTAAAAGCGAACGAGCTTTGTAATTGGTGGCATTTCTCCATGTTGCTATACGTTGAACTTTTGTCACTGACATATACACGCTGGAATGCATTGCTTACTTGGTTTACGTTGAATACGTAAACGATTATCATCTTTGACAGACAGAATTTACTCTGATTATTGAATACTACGGCGCGTCATTCATTTTTCCACGTGCTTTTCTGTCAATGCCATTGAAGTTGTGACGGACGATGTTACCTGAGTAAAAGTTTGACCAAAGTATCCACATTCGTAGCCTAACGTAAAGCAAATAATTGCATACTCATTGATACTTCCGGTATGACATTGCCTCTGATCAGTATTATAGATATTATTGTACATATTGTACATATTGTAGACATTATTGTACATATTGTACATATTGTCTTTATGATGCTGTGATTTTAGCATACATCTGTGCGTACATCTGTTGCTATCCGGAATCAAGTTGACGGATGTAAACACTTCTTTACCGTTGCTTCTCAATTACTGCCAACATCAATGCATGGCTAATACTTCGCGTTCAATATGTTTTGTTTGATGATTCTCTAATATAATCGTATGGCCTTTTAGAGGCCGCTACACTGTAATCTTTTTCACAGTTTGCTGATTGCTTACGTCTCTCGGATATAAGAACTTTCACCATACTTTCACCATAACATTACAGCACACTAAGCACTGACAACAATTTGCGTCATTATTTGTACATTATCAGATCCTAGTACAGGGTGACCATTGGGAATGTATTAAAAGTAAATGGTTATTATTTCGCAACCAGTAGGCCGAACAAAATGAATAAAACGCCATTTTGTAGAGGAGAATTGTCAATTTTATCACCTTAAGTGTGAAAAAATATATAATATTTTAATAATTTAAATAAACATAAAAAAGGTGCAAAATTTGCTTGCGTGCATGAACTGATGGTACATGTTTTCAAAACGTTATCCATCGGAATCGGTACAAAATTGCAACCGAAAATTTTGAAATACATTGTCCAACATGGCTGTAGGAATGCTGTGAATGCATTTTCGAATGCTGTCTATCAGCTCTTCGGTGTTTTGAGATTGTGTAACATTTGTCTTTAAACTTCAGAGGAAAAAAACACATAAGTTCAAATCGAGTGAGTAAGGAGGCCATTTCATGAAACCTGCATGAGCTAATTTTGGCTATCCCAACCCAATCATTCTGTTGCTATACACTTCATGTTTCGATTCAAACACATCGCGAGTACAGTGTGGGGTCGAGCCATTTTGCATAAAATGGAATTTCTTTACTAATTCTCGTTTCTTTGCATAAGGAAAAAATTTAATCTCCAACTCTTTATAACTTGCACCGATACCGGTCCCTTAAAAAAATTACAGATACATCCCTTTTACAGAAATTGCAGTCCACGCGGAGACTTTTTGGGAGTGAAGAGGAACGACACATTCGGATTTTTCTTTCCCTAAAATAGATAATCTTGTTTGTTGGCATACCCGTTTGACAAAAATGAGCTTCCGTAAAAATAATCAGTTTTTTATCGAGTTCTGTATTCTCAAATCGGTATCATCTTGCAAAATTCAATTCATTTTTCCGTCAGCAACTGATGTGTAGTGATTTTGTATGGATGCAGTGTGATGACATCTCTCAGAGAATTTCTTGCTTCAAATCCATGGCCTGAGCAGCTTTCCGAATCGAGGAATTTGGATTTTTTTCAAAATATGCTCTGATTATCAATTATTTCGTCCGTTGTAACGGTACAAGATGGGCCGGGTAAATCATGTCTATAATTTCTCTCATTCAAAGTGCCATACATACTAAAATTATCAATAATTCTGTGAAAAAATATCGAAAAATAAATAAAATTCAGTTAACCAGCATAATGTGTGGGGATTATGGCGCGATTCCATGGGGGTAAAAAGTATCAAAAATATACTACCTTCTAAGTATAGTTTCGCTTGAAACGTTTTTAAATCCATATTTACTATGGAATTCACAATACGCCTCAGTATAGTTTTTACTTCTACTGTAGAAGCACTCACGAGAAACATTTTTTTATGCTTGGCGCGTTCATCTTGACACTTGTAAACTGGTTTGTACAACGGCTCAAATGAAATTGACGGATCTCAGGTACCAGACTTTTCTTGTGTGGGAGGAGAAAATCCATTATGCCACCTGGTGTGGCGGGGTAGTGTGAGACTCACTCACTAAATCCTCCCTCCGGAAAGGCCACTTCTTGGCCTAAAGTCGGGACTCCGGGAACTGTTATTGCATAACTTCTGGAACCCCGACAGACATGCGCATTAGCGCCCGATTTCCGTAATCCATCTATGGGGTGCGCCTACAACGCTACAGACCCATCACATGGCCGCCGACCACCCTCAAGGAGGGCTCATATCGGCGGCCAACATTCGAAGGGGAAGGGGACAGTTCAGGATCATGGATCCAAATCCATCGCCTCCTCCCCCGACTGCTACTGTCCGCTTTCTTGCGGACAGGGGTCTGCTTGCCCTTGCCGGCGGGTAACACTCTTTTGGACACGTAACGATTGAACACGTACTATTAGACACGTTCAGATTGGACACAAAATTATTGGACACCACACGAATGGACACGCACACTGCACGATTGGACCCTGCACGATTGGACACCGCACGATCGGACACATTCTATATATCGACAAGGTGAAATAAATTTTGTTTTATTCAGAAAATTGCAAATCTATATGTAATTGTACAATTATTGACCTTGTCACACACTGAAAGCACCGGTTGACATGGGTGGACCATACAAACCCATGTGGAACTGTATCGGGACTGTGTCGAATCGTGCGGTTTACAATCGTGCGATGTCTAATCGTGCAGTTTTTAATCGTAGGGTATCCAATTGTACAGTGTCCAATCGTGCAATGTCCAATCGTGCAGTATGCGTGTTCAATCGTGCGGTGTCCAAAAATTCTGTGTCCAATAGAGCAGTGTCCAATCGTTATGTGTCCAAACGGAATACGCTCCTTACCGGGTGGCTTCTCTGGCTCCTTCTTGGCCAAGCCGCTCAGCGCGGTCGCCGAAGGGGGCTCATGAGTCCCTAGATGCTCGGGAGAAACAGGAGAGCATCCTTTCCCCCCAAGCCGGTGCCCGGCCGGCAGGCCGAAGTCTGCGCAAAGCGGACAGTTCGGCCGAGCCGAGCACTGGCTTGCGTGATGCGCAGCATCCCTGCAACGGAAGCAGCGGGTGCTGTGGTCAGACTCGGAGGTGCACCGACTTCGATTATGCTCAGGCCTCGAAACCGGAAGCATCTCAGAAGACGGCCCCGGAGCAGCTCAAGAACTGCCCAGGACGAGTCTACGCGGATTTTCTTCATGTCCGCTGCTTTAATATACGTCATATAAATGTCGTATTATACGTAGCTCCGCGAAAGAAAATCGTGCAAACCTTTTTTTTAAAGTGCAAGGAAAAGTCCATATTTTAAGATGATTATCGTGAAATTTGTGAAAAAATTCATTCCATCTCGTAAAGTGCGTGAAATTATGCAATTTTTGGTGACACGTCCTTACGTTCGAAGAGACGATGGAAGGAGGGGAGGATAAATTTAAAATCTGAAAAATGCTTTTTAAAGTACAGACTTTAAGCTTGAGAATGAAAAAAAGAAATTTCAAATACGACAATTTTGGCGGAGTTATGCTTATTTGAAGTTATGCGAGACATGAAATACCTATGCAATAATTTTGTTAACAAGTGTAGATGTAACAATTTTCAAATCTTTTTTAATTGACTTGAACATTTCGGTCCTTTCTTTGGACCATCTTCAGCAGACCAATTGACAAAAAGAATTACAAAAAAATGAATTTTTAAGTTTTGTTCCTCATCCTCGCCTTACGTCTCCGGTAAGTTTCCAAAGCGATCGAAAACGAGATGAAGGAGAGAAAAACGCGTACGTTAAGTATGACTTCAGCGATATACAAAACAGCATTGACTGTAAAATATATAAACAGGTCAAACATAAGTAAATCGCCAGCACTGACAATGAGTGCTAAGAATTAGGGAAAATTTTAAACGAAAATTTTCATTTGTTATTAAAAATTCCTGTATCTTAAATAAATGTTTCTAAAATAGTATGTCTAAACCTTCATCCGTTAAGAATATTTTGATTATTAACTGTTGAACTTACGGCAGTAGTGCAACTGACATGCCATATGGAAGCTGTACGGTTTCGGATTTACATCTCTGTATGTATATCATGTAGAAATCAGAACTTCGTAGTTTGTAATTACTGCAGTATTTGATAATACACCTTGAGTCATGCTAATGTCGGCGGTACCGAAAGTTTAGCAGTTTATAATTCAGGAACTTCTTAACGGAAGATAGTTTAATTATACGATTTTAAAAACATTTCGACATTAGCTACAAGAATTTCTAGTAAAAAAATCGGAGTTTTTAATTAAAAATTTTAAGATGATCTTTATACTTTAACAATACTATTTAAAGTCATACTAACATTATCATGTAAAACGTTGCTTAAAATTCTACAACATTTATGGAACATTTTTCTTTAAATCCATAGTTTTCGAAATATCAGAGCGTTTCTTTTTTTCATTTTATATTTAAGACTTAAGCTATTGATTAAGTTTATTAAGAATCGGCGCAGCCGTTATTGAGTGAGATCCGGTAATCTAAGGCTCTTAACTGAACAATTCGCGTATAAATACATAGTTCATCTCGCTGTTGCTGCGCGTGATTTGGTGTCAGGCACTATTGTATCTCTTGATTTTAGAATGGTCTTGCCCAACAATATTCTTTATAGTGTTCTTTTTTCAATATCTATGAATGTATTTTGTTATACATATAGTATATATCTAGTACAATCTTCCTCCGTGATTTATTAATTTGTTTTTGTTACCGTTCTCGACAAAAGTTTTTACTGTATTTTTGTAGGGAGAGGATGCGGAAGCTGCTAAAATTAGAGAAGAGCGACTTGCCGAATATGCTGCCAAGAAGTCCAAAAGTATGTAACATAAATTAGTAAAAAAGATATATTATTATTGATTTTTATATTGCAGAACCAGCTTTAATAGCCAAATCAAACATTATTTTGGATGTGAAACCATGGGATGATGAGACGGACATGAAAGAAATGGAAAATGCAGTGCGGAAGGTCGAAACTGATGGTCTCCTTTGGGGTGCTTGTAAGTTTTTTTATAGTTTTTTTAATATCGCGTGCGAACAATACAATTGATGCTTATTTGTCTTTTTTAGCTAAACTCGTACCGCTCGCCTTTGGAATTCATAAACTACAGATTTCTTGTGTCGTGGAAGATGACAAAGTGTCGGTAGATTGGTTGGTGGAACAGATCCAAGAACTTGAAGATTACGTGCAAAGTGTCGATATTGCAGCTTTTAATAAAGTGTAAAAAAATTAATGAGCTAATTTATGATGTGTATGGCAATATAATCGAAAATAAGCATAAGTTTATGTGCCATTTCTGCATTCCATTAGTAGTATTTGTAATTGAAAATTGTTTTACATTCATATACTCGCTATATTGTTGGGCCAAAAGAGAATGATATTCTAAGAAAACTCGATATTACAGTTTAAAAGTTAAACAAAATATAACATTTAATTAAATAAATAGAACAAAAGTTGCATTATATATATATATATGTATATATATATATATATATATATATATATATATACACGAGGTGTGTAACTATTAAATAACGAGACTTGAGCTATTTTTTTATTTAATTATTTTAAGTTGTAAAACTTAAGATAATATTTAAATATTTTCCTTTTTAATGTACTCCCCTTGTGTACCCACTGCATTCGTATTTTCCATTGTTCAAAACAATGCTGCAAATCGTTTTCCGTCAGTTCCTTCAGTAGTTTTGCTGTTTTTTCTTAACTTCGGAAACCGACTCAAAACGTGTCCCCTTGAGTAGATTCCATTTTGGGAAACAAGTAAAAGTTGCATGGGGCCAAATCTGGCGAATATGGAGATGTTCAAGCAATGTAATAATTTTTTGACCAAAAATTGTTTCACCGAGAGCGTTGAATGGGTGGGTTGTTTTGGTGAAGGATGATTTGCAACAAAATTTGCCTGATTGTCTCTTTATCAATATTTATCATTTCTGTGATCATTCTAATACTTAACCGACGATCTTTTCGAGCGATTTCGTTAATTTTATGCACGTTTTTATCTGTTCTGAAGTTGAAGAGTGACCAGGATGTTCGTTGTCGTCGACGTCTTCTCGACCTTCTTTAAGTCTTTACATGATCTTGTATCATTCGAAAACACGGACACGAGACAAACATTCTTCCCCATAAACTTTTAACATTTCATAACATTCTGTTGGCGTTTTTTTTAATTATACCAGAAATTTCAAATTTATTCGTTGCTCAACTTTGTTAGGTATTTTTTCTGGCGCACGATAAAAACACCTCTGTTATAAATAACTCTTGTAATACAATAATTAAAACTACTGAGCTGAAACTTTTAGGATATGTTAAGACATGTCCAAGATGATAAACTTCACTCGCCATTTTAACATGTCTCAATTTGCGCGTCCTGTGAAAGGTCAGTCTCGTTATTTAATAGTCACACCTCGTATATATCTCCTCCTCCGTCCGTAACTCTTGTCAGAGGATGGTGACCCCTCTACATGTATCTGCGGTGTGCGCCTTTTTATAGTTTTTCTGCAGACATATGGAACCTACAGTTTTATGCTGGTTCCGAACAGCCAGATTAGAGGGATTCTCTTGGCAAGATACTCTCAATGTTTTGCCATTGCCTGCCAATATGTACAGTCAGTGGTACAAGAGCGTTTCTCCATCAAAAAAGATGTTGAAAAATAAATATATGACCTTGAAGTATATTATATACGCTTCAATGCGTTTACCTAATACGTCGTCCAGTTCCCTCCGTTGTCGATTAAAGCTCTAAAAAATATTAAAGCTGTAAAAAAAACACAGTTGCTATTAAGAAAAAGTATGTAATTTGTAACATGCAGCTGCATACTTTTTTTGAAAGAAATATGTGTTTTCTTTACACCAATTGATTGGTCTTATTATTCTATGCATAAAAGTATTAAGGTAAGATTACCGAAAACTGAATGTTTTACACGATATTTTGTATTTTGTCAAAATATTGTAAACTTCAAGCCTTATAACTCGAAAATTACTTAATGAAAAATAACTTAATTATAGTGTTTTGGAAAGCTCTCGAGGTAAGCTACAAGAATATGTAATAAAAAATAGGGAGTTCCATTTAAAAAATTCAAAGTGATTTTTATGTGACCTTGACGGTGCTATTCAAGGTCGTACTGATATTGCTACGTAATGCGTTATTTGAAACCCTACAACTTTTGTCTGAAACATTTTTTTCTATCTTGCATATTTTCGGAGTTATTCAGGGGTCTCCACCTTTTTTGAACACCCTATATATGTAATATACAGGGTGTCTCATAATTCGCGCCCCACCTGTAACGTGCAGGTAGAGCGGGTTAAATCGAGTAGAAAACTCATCTACCGTTTTGCTATTTTTGCAATAATTAACGAGAAATTAATTTAAAAAGATCGGCGAATCCGCGCGAGTAGAAGTACACGGCGAGAAGAGACCTCCCGCTGTAACCTGATACAAGGCGCGCGGCGAAGCGATGAGAGGAGCGCTTTACAAAGGACAATAGTTATATCCTTTACTTTTACCTAAGATACGACATATGTGTGTACATAACTATTGTCCTTTATAGAGCTCCTACCATCGCTTCGCCACGCGCCTTTTGTATCAGGTTCTCTTCTCGCCACGCGCTTCTATTCACACGGATTGGCCGATCTTTTTAAATTAATTTCTTGTTAATTATTACGAAAATAGCAAAACGGTAGATGACTTCTACTCGACATTTAACCCGCTCTACCTGCACATTACGGGTGGGGCGCGAATTATGGAACACCCTGTATATATATAATAAAATTTGGTATACAATTACGTTGCGGGTAGATGTGCTAACAATTTCAGTTTGAATGATTATGCACGTTAAGAACGGCCACCAAAGTACATGATTGTCACTACTACTTAACCATTGATATGTAACGTTCTATTGGATGTGTTTTTCTGGGTACTTAAATTTTTTTGTCAATGAGTGTATATGTATATAAACTTGATGGTAATTATAAATGTTAAAGTTAGATCCATTTTCTTTTCTTTAAATTTTTCAAATCGAGGTAAAAAATGGCAATGAGAGCAGTAAGTAAAGCGTATATATTTTATTATAATTATAAAATTATTGTAAATATAAATCATCAATATGAATCATGTACATATCGGTCCCTTTTTGGGCCATCTGCAGCGCAATTAAAAAGTAAATTTAAACATCGATTATATAAATCAATTCGCAGTCAAACGGATAAAAAATAATACATTGTTGTGCCTCGTGGGTGAGATACAGGATGCTGTAACCTTTGTCGATTAAATTTATAATATTACAAAAAAAATTTTTATCTAGCAGCAAGTTCCAACATTACTGAGGTGTCGGCTCAAAGATACTTCAAATCACTATCGGTAGATACTTCTCATAAGGAATGGAAGTCCGAAAACATTCTAAAACACCCTCGTCTTAACGGAGGTTAATTTTGGCAGCACAAGTACTGCCGGCAGCTGTATACGGACACCATCATGGTGAGCCGATGATCATTATCACCGATTGTGAGGCGACGCCTGAAGAGGCTCCTTGAATGCCCATCACCGGTACATGTACACGATGTCTAGGCAGCTTCAAGGTCTGAGCGACTCGTTCTGAAACGAGAGATGCCTCAGAACCAGAGTACAATAAAGCGCGAACGACGAGCGAGTTGTCCTGTCCGTTGGTGCAAGTCACCAGTGCTGTAGATAGCAGTATCGAGCTTCCAGGCGAAGCCGCGAGAGCTGCTACATTCGAGTTCACCGTTGAGGGTGGTAATGTCTCCTTGCCAGCGTCCGAATTGTCGACATGCTGGGTGTTGTCAGGTAACTCCGATTTGGATGCTGCGGAGGTTCCTGAAATATG
The DNA here is from genome assembly GCA_949152495.1 of Lasius fuliginosus. Classification (NCBI taxonomy): domain Eukaryota; kingdom Metazoa; phylum Arthropoda; class Insecta; order Hymenoptera; family Formicidae; genus Lasius; species Lasius fuliginosus. The sequence goes on from OX424445.1 coordinate 12,569,036, forward strand.
TAAGAGTGATGATTGCCTTGACAATGATAACATCTCCCACTGTACGGGCAATTAGCTGCTGCGTGCTTCTGCTTGAGGCAGTTAAAGCACGCTCCTTATCTCTTCATGTGTTCTCGGCGTTGAGAAGCCGGAAGTTCCTTAAAGCGAGTGCAATAATTAATGGCATGGTTATCTTGCCATAGTGAGCAGCGATTGACTGCTTTCATTGACCCAAAGGTCGTCGTTGTAAATGAGTTTACCGGGGGTTTCCGATCTTGAACCTTAGCTGAAGAGACCGACGCTGATGTCGGTTTGAAGTTGGCGGCATCTAGCGCGCGAATCCTGATCTGCAGGAAGTCCTGCAGCTGTTTGAAGATCGGAAACTCGGTGCTAGTTTGCAGAGATGCTTCCCAAAAGAGGCGTGACGAAGAGTCCAATTTCTCCACGATGACGTGACGAACCAGTCGTCCTAGTTTGCGACCGGACGTCCTAGAGACGCAAAGGATCACCGTGCTTGTAGAGCAACACTGGTGTTCGGAAATTGTCACGGGCCTGAGGAGAATTGTCATGGGTCCGCGATTGATCGACGAGTTCCTGGGCCAGTGGGGCTATCGCGCCGCTACCAGAAAGCCGCGTGGAGGGGATAGCGAGAACGTGCACGCTCTCGTTATACGATTAGCGTACTTGCTTTTGTTCTAGCGATTGAATTGTATAGTTGATACATTGATAGTAAAATACGTGTGCTTTTACGATCAGTTCTAACGTTATTTCTTACACTGGTTAGACGTTTAAACTCCGTAGAGAAAGGCTTAACTATAGGTGCATTATTCAAGAATGCACGCATGTGCGTTGCGAGCAAAACCCTTTTGTTGTAACGCGAAACTAATTCACGCCGTTTTATATTTCTTGTCGCTCAATTCCACATTGGCGACGACTGCTGCGGCCTCACCAGAGAGGCTAGCCTTCAGGTACCGTAACTTTTGAACCGGGGCTAATTCTGCCACGTCACCCACAAGCGACTGAAAGAGATCCCGGAAACCTTCTCATGCGAGTTGATCACCAGAGAAGGAAGGTAAACTAATCTTTGGCAACTGAATTTGTTTACAAACAAAGGCTGTAATAGATGTAGGTGCTCGCTTCCGAGCAACTTTCGAGCAGTTTCCTCTTCATGAAGTATAATAAGCATCCGTGTTTTGAACGTAATGTAGTTATCTTCTGTATTGGTGTAGGCCGTATTTCCTTTCATAAATTCTTCCACCAAAGGGTGACTCGGCGAGACTGTAGTGTTTTTCTTCAAACCTTTTTCAATAGTTCTCGAGTAGCGTAAGTCATGACCTCAAATATGGCTCAGTAATGTTGTCCTTGTCTTCATGAGGTTTTCCCAGAAGCGATCAATAAATCCTTGAGTTGTCGTTTGTTTCTTCACCAAGACTTCCATTTTGATGAAGAGTATTCAGTCCGAAGGTACAGCAGTATGGATGATGCAAGGCGCGTAGAGCGAGAACTCGTAGGTGCGGTGTGCGCGGGGAGAGCTCTGATGCAATGCCTGATTCCTATGCAATCAGAATCGCCAAAATTCGGCAAAACCATTGTTAATTATGCCGCACTTCACTTTCCACTTTGCCTGGAATTATGACTTGTGGGCTTAAGACCCTGTAGATCTAGAGAGATCTACCATTCCTTGTTCTCTTTGTGTGGAGAGACTTGTCTCTGCTATATTCGGCAGCCAGGTATATCTTCTTATCCGGCTCGAAGCTTATGCGCTGTTTAATTTGCGCTCGATTAACTAATTACACGGTTAACAGAATACAAATAAATGCAGTAGATGCACGTCAGCACAAGCACAATAACTTAGAGATTCGCGAGTGAAAGTCGTTCGCGATTCCGTGGTTTCAATAAATTACACATTGCTCACAGAGAGCTACGGACGGGAGATGCGAATCATAGCGCGAGACAAAGAATCTCGAAGAAGTAGAGCGATTAGTCATGGTATATCCCTCATTACTCTCCTCTCTGAGGCTATGGGTAAGGAGAAGTATGACGTGGTTGCGTAATACGGGTTGTCAATCGTCAGGCGATTGCGGGGTAGTAAAGCAAGAAGTACCGTTCGAATATTGAAGTGTAAACACAGGGAAATAGTTTGAGGATCGTCGCTGAATTAGAAATAAGGATCCCGGGATCCGCCAGAAATCTCACTTTTATTTCATTCTTTTATTATGTCCTAAGTTTATTTGAATACATTGATATAACGTACATTTAGTGTGATTATTTGGAGATGCAGTTTTACTATCTCGTTATTATCGCGTGAAAATTACAATAGCGACTGCCCCTGATGGTATAAAAATTAATTAGCGTCTGCCCGGCGCGCGCTTCCGACGGATCTTTTATTTCCTTTTTTTTGGTCATTGTTGGGAAGAGGTGCTTGGATACAGGCCTTGATATTTCGGGAAGTCAACGTGTGCGGTCAAAGTCCGAGTGCAAGCGAAGAAAGTTCAAAGTCGAATTTCTTCACTTGCACTTTCGGAGTTTTCTGGTTCCGCGCATGGTTTACTGCGTTGGCGTTTTGTGCGGTGAACGTGCTTGAAATTATTCTTATAATTATATTAAAATTCGTTTATAGCCTTTCGGGCTATAACATAATAAAAAAATAGTTATTAATATAAATTCAAAATGAGGTCTCTCGTCATCCGAGCAATGTGATAAATTAATTTGTAGCTTCCAATGCATCACCGAGATGTATCATTTCTCGGTTAGTAGGCCAAGAAGCAAGCAAGAGAAGAATTAATTGAGGCTTCATACATGTATATTTTCATGTCGGAAACGCTGTAACGTGCTGCTTTCGCGAGTTCGGCTCGGATTCGCTCAAACGGGATCAAGGCTCGGAAAGGACTTACGAGACAACCAGACGTGTATTTTAAGTTAAAAACTGTTTATTGTAGTAAAGAGATTTGAGTGTGCATGTACAGTAATGTTTGAGTGTATGCGTGGATTTATGTACAGAATGTTGTGTGTGAATAGATGCGCGTGCTTACGTATAGTTGGATAGAGCGTGTATACAGTGTGTTCGCTGGGTTCGGTAGTGTGTTTGTGTATGATGTATCGTATGCGCGGGTCCCAGACGGATGTGGTGCATGTATACGAATCGGATGTATTTAGTTACAGTGTGTCGCGTGAATCGGTTGCTTGATGAATTAATTACAATTACTCGGCATGGATGGATGATGTGCGTGAATCAGTCGAATGCGCTTATGTGTTTACAAGACGTTTACTAGGCGGTGCGGCGGTGAAGCGGGTATGTTTTGATGCGTTCTTTCCGCTGTCGGGCTATTTATAGCCGACGCGTGTCTACGGTGTACTTACGATGAACGCGTCGTATTGTCTCTTCGCAATATGCGCGAGAGGCGCGAGAGCACGAGAGCGGTCGTTATATAGCTCGTATGTTAATTGTATTATTGCCTTCGGTTAGTACTTGTGGCGGGATGCACAAGGATGCGCTGGTTGATGGAAACACCCGTCGGAGGCAGAGAACTCCCTACCCCGGAGTCCGGCCGATGCAAGGTTTTTGAAGGATTAAGTGAGTTGTCGAGAACGCTCGGCGGAGGTTGGGTACGCCCGACCCTGTTTAACTCGCATTTCAGGTAGAGACAGGATGCTCGCTCGGAGATGTCGAGAACGCTCGGCGGAGGCTGGATACACCCGACCTCGTTTTCTCTCTCGAGGAAGCTTCAGGTTACGGATCTCTCAGGCGTCGTGCGGACTCTGAGCGGATCGGAAACCGGAGTGATTTTCCGTCTGGATCCATCTTTTTTATTCGGGGATTTGCTATCCTCGGTTAATTTCGGGCCAGCTCGGGGGGCCCCGACCGCTAGGCGCGTTAATTGCCTAATTACCGGGCGGCCTCGCCGTTGTTTGGGCGACCTCGGCCATCGGTGGTAGAGCAGTGATGCCAGAAATGGGATCCTGCGTGCGCATGTATGACGTCACCGCAACGGTGGCTCTAGCGAAAAATAAGATATGTTATGGGCCCTTATAATTATTGTTCAAAATTGTTATAAAGTTGTATAATATATGAAATATAAAATTCTGAAGCAGAAAACAATTATAAAATATAAAATTAAATATTACTTAGCATAATAATAAAATATATATATAAATAATTAATAATCGGTAATACATATAAATAATTAAAGTTGATGTATAAAGTATAAAAATCAAAGAAAATTATTTATTTTTATATAAAATTGTTTATTTTTTAATAGACTATCTTTTAAAATAAAAGCTCTGAAAAAGTGAGTGGTGAGAGGGGGGGGGAAGTACAAATTTGTATAATTTAAAACAAAATAATTTATATGGCAGAAATTATTTAAGGAATACCAACATTTGTTGCACGGGTAAGGAAAACTGCCAAAAACCTTACCAGTATTTATACATAACAAAATAAAGAATTTATATGACAAATAAAATTAAAATATGTAATATATGTATAAAATAATCATTAATTGAAGATCACATAATTTTTAAGAAAAAAATATAATTATATATGCATATAAATAAATAAATAAAAAATATATAACAAATATATTATTATTAATTATATAAATTAAGTAACAAAATTTATTATATATATAACGAAATTAACGAAACAAAATATTATTATATATGTAATAAATAAAAATCTGTAAACAAAACAATTGTTACATAACATAATACATTAATATAATTATGACTAGCATGCAAATAGGAAAATCGGCTAGATGTATGCAACTAATTTGATGCTATTATATATGTATATAAAAAAGAATACATGCGTAAAAATAAAAAAATAATAAATTTATAATATTATTATCACGTTTTTTTTATAAGAATATAAATTTTGACTGTTATGTAATTCTAAATGTCTAGGCTCGATTTGAAAAGACACAAATTAATATTTTCGTCTTGAAAAGTCGATCGGATTGTACGGGAGGCTATCAATTGCCAACATTGCTGATTGGCCAGTTGTAAATAAGGCTCTTTGATTAGTCAACAGTGCTGGTTACCCTAGGCACCGGTCAATATAATTGGTGTGCGCAATTGGACTGTGTATCATTGAACCTCTCCCGATTGTACAAATAGCGGAAAGAATTTCATTTGATAACCGGTTTCGTTTTTTAGTTTTTATATCCGTAACCATTGAAAATATCCGCTCAGTTTCCGCATTAGAGTGAGGTAAAGAAAATATTATTTCAATTAATAATTCTAAAGTTGGAAATATTTTTTCTCCATTAAAATCTTTACAGTCTAATATTTGTTTCCACATTTGGTCTATTTCCAAAGAAGCTAATTGAACCTTTTCTTCGTTATTAAATCTACATGGTAAAATTCTCCATTCAAAGGCTAATTTAGAGAGATTGATATTTTCAAAACGCGCTGCAATTTGTGAGAGATCTTTAACTTTAATTCTACTTTCATTATAAAGTGCAATATTTGGTTCTAAAAAAGATAAATGTCCCAAAAAGGTATCTTTATGTGGTAAGCGTTTAAACATTTCTTTAAGTGCGGTTTTGTAAAATTGTAAACATTTAATACGAATTTCTTACGCGAAGTCTACACATTCTGTTTCTAAAAACTTTTCACACTCGGACCCTAGATATACATTTTGGATGTTCGTATCATCGTCTAAATTTAGTAAAGAGATATTAGCCAAAGCCTCAGGTGTAATAAAATTGACAGCTATCTGAGAAATCAATGTTTGGCTATTAACAAATAATTTATGAATTAAAAGTTTACGCGATTGAAAAAGAGCATTAAAGGAATTAAAGAAATTTAAGGAATATTTTAAAAATAATAAATAAGCTTTAATTACGTTATCATTCAAATATGTTAAAATAGTTTCCGCGGATTGCAATTTTTCTTTAAGTACAGCTACAATAAAATAATGTTTTAATACTTCCCAATTATCGAGAAGTCTTACGACGCATTTATGCAATACTAACCATCTTGTAGATGGTAGATAATTTAAGAATTTTTTGTCTTTCGACATTAAAAAAATCTTGGAACTCGCTCAAAATTGCGCATCTTTTTGCACTACCAGAAATGTATGTAGCAACACCTCTAATCAAATGTTCACATGATTGTGGCAATTCTTGACAAGCTTTACTGGCTATGATTGCAGATGAATGGCAAATGCAATTCATTAATACTAAACCCGATATTTCTGATTTTAAACAAAAAAAAAACGAATTATTAGATCCTATCATAACAGAAGCATTATCACTAGCCATACCGACAATATTTTTTAAAGAAATTTGTTTTGTTTCAAGTAATATTTTAAAAGTTTCAAAAAGTTTATTTGCGTACAATCCTTAGCATCTAATGATATTAATTCAAATAATTTTGTTTTAATTTTTTTATCTGTAGGCGAAAGATATTGAACCAATAAGCAAAGCAATTTTGTATCTGTAATATCCGTACTTTCATCAATTAGAATTGAAAATCTACGTGTCTGTAAAACTTCAGTAAGTTTTTCTATTTCGCGTTTTGCAATTATGTTTTTAACAATATGCTGACATTTCGTACGGCTTAGAGAAAGAGATTGTACAAGTTCGGGCTCTAAATTAATATCTTTTAATAGAGGAATTAAATGATCCACGAGTTGAAAACCGATATTGTGTTCAGCAAAAAAAGTTGATAATTTTATTTCGGCGCGTTTTATTTTCTCCTTAGATGAAATCGATGAATTATTGTTATTATTGAGCCTTTGACTATTTATCTTCTCCATGTGTCTAACTGATTGTGAATGTTTAATTAAAGATGACTTGTGACACGTGATAGTAATTTGGCATGCAGTGCAAAAAGCTTTATTATTTTCGAAATGGGGAGCCAACCATCCTTTAAAAATTTCTTCATCTAGCCATGAAAAATTAAATTTCCTACTAATTTGTTTCTTAACGGCTCCTTTGGAAGCATTTAATTCCATATAATAATATTGTATAATACTAATAATAAATATTGCACTGTTTATCTACTTACCTTCTTTTCGCGTCCTAATTCTCTATGCAGCACATACAGGGGAACTCTGTACCATTTTAAACTGCCTACTGCCTGTGATGCCAGTCACTTAACCTGATCCATTTGCCCGCCAAAACTGGGTGCTTTGCGCCCGTAACGTAGCAACGTGTATACGTGGTTGGTTGCAAGTTAATCTATTCGTTCTATTTTTAATTATTAGCGATTTTTATTATTGTTTGTCAATTACTTAATATTCTTAATTCATACACCTTATTTAACTTAGAAATTAAATATACTTTTAGTCCATAACTACGAACTATAGGAAATCCAAGATTTCCCTATTTAACCGCGCTGCGGCCAATCAGCGAGCTCCATTTTAGAACTAGCGATGCAAACCTATCAGGCGCCGTCCCCAGAACCGAACCACGCACGTTTAGCGCTCTAGAACTAACCAGCGGTTATCTTATAGAACAGACCTGTGTGCGAATTCTACCTCTTTTACGATTTCAAGATTTATAATTAATATTAAGTACTTTAATATAGATTTGGGAATATATGCGCTATTCCTTATGGAATCATAGAATATAATAACTCGTTAGAAGCAATTCTTAACAAATAAACAACTATAAAATTCCGAATTCATTTTTATTCTATTTTCAAATAAATAACTAAACAAATAACTTAGTTATATTGTCAAAACCAAGTTGTTACGAAGTGATTCCATAACTTGAGAAATTAACAATAAGTTATTAATGCTTACGGTAATACGCTTTAACATGTCATTATTAATCGAGCTTTTATTACAACAAATGTAAGAAATTATAAAGTCATAATTGTCTATTGAAGCAACCATTTGTAAATAATTAAATATCTAAGAACGATCAATGAAATTTATGTTAGTTCTTTTAAGCAAATAACTCAAATAATTTAAATAAATAATAATTATGGCTTTGTAAATAATCAATCTAATTATGTAAAACACTACTCTCTAGCTTAATAATCCATTCAAGCATTATGCGATGACATAACTACTTATTAAGATACAAGGAATATTCCTCTGTTATACTTTATGGAATTATATTCTGCATATAATAATTTGCAAATAGCTTTCTTTATAAATAATTAGAACCAATAGTTAAAGCTATTTATAGAAAACTGTAATATGAAACTTGATTAACTCTAAATTCTCATTGAACGACTAAGCTAACAATAAATTATTATAAATTGATTCCATAAATAAGAGAATTAGATATAAGTTTTAACATTTTATACCAGCTTAGCATTACGGAATATTCAAGAAATAAAATATAAGATTATTCAGATCGATTGATGCATGTAACCCGATAGAGGGTATCTATTTAAATTCTTTTACCTCCTCTATTTTCTTTCCCTTCCATCTCCATTCCATCTTTTTCTTCTTCCCCCTCCCCTCCTAAACCTCAATACCTTCGTCTTCTCTGTACTCAATTCCAACCCTTTCCCTTCTAGGTACCCCTCCAGTCTGCTCAGCATCACTCTCATATCCTGTTCCTCTTCTGCCAACATCACCACATCGTCTGCGTATGCCATTGTATATACCTTCCCTTCTCCCAGTTTAACCCCTCCCCACCCTCCTTTTGCCATGTGTTCCTCTAAATCCGCCATTAGGATGTTAAACAGACACGGACTTAGAGGACATCCCTGTCTTACCCCTCTCGCCGTCCAGAATTCTTTTCCCATTCTTTCTCCTATTCTCACTCTACTCCTTGTTTCCCTCAACATCTCCTCTATCCTTACTATCAACCCCTCCCTCACTCCTCTCTCTCTCAGCGACCTCACTAAGATCTCCCTGTCCACTGAGTCAAAAGCCGCCTTTATATCTACGAACACTACCATCACCTTGCCCCCTTTCCTTCCTACCTGTCTATTCACTATATAGTTTAAGGCATAAATTTTGTCCACCGTTCCCATTCCCCTCCTAAATCCCGCCTGACTCCCCGCTAGTACTCCTTTCTCCTCTATTTCTCTCCTTAATCTTTCTCCTAATACCGCCGTGTAAATCTTGTACAGTGACGGCATCAGGGTTATCCCTCTGTATTCCTTTATCTCATCTCCCCTTCCTTTCTTTACTATCGGAATAATTACACCCTCTTTCCACTCCTCCGGCCAACCTTCCCCCTTCCATATCCTTATTACACATCTCCCATGCCCATCTCTCCACTTCCTCTCCTTCGTACTTCCACACCTCGTTTGGAATCCCATCCTTCCCTATCACTTTCCTCTCCCTCAGACCCGATATCACTCTCCTCACTTCCTCCCTCTCCAATTCTGATTCTTCCTGTTCTACCCTTCTTCCCCTCTCCCCTCTTGCAGCCCTTTCATCTACTCCTCCTAACAGTCCCATAAAATACTCTTTCCACTCCTCCATTCCTATTTCCTCATTTACCCTCTTTCTTTTTCTTCTTTCCCTCCTCACTAATTCCCATACTCTTCTGTCTTTGCTTCCCCAGCCTCTCACCATCCTTTCTCTTTCTTGCTTTTTCTTATCTTCGCACAATTCCTTATACTCTCTTTTCCTCTTTCTATATTTATCCCCTATTCCTCCCTCTCTTCTCCATCTTTTCAATTCTGCTCTTACCTCCTTTTTCCTCTCCCTACACTCCTCGTCCCACCAACCCCTTCCTCTTTCTTTCCTCCTTTCTTCCCACCCTCTTCTAATATTTTCCTTATCCTCTCTCCTACTTCTTTCACTTCTTCCTGTAACCCCTTCCTTTCTCCACTCATATTTCTTAACTTATTTCTAAACCTCTCTCTACCTTCTTCATCCCATACTCCCCTCTTCATTATTTTCCCCCTGCCTCTCTTCCCCTCTCCCCACCCTTCCCCTTACCCATGCAATCACTGGTTGATGGTCTGACTCCACTTCCTCCCCTATTTCCAGTCTCTCCACCCTCTCCCTTACCTCTTCATCCCCTAGAATGTAGTCTATTACCGTTCCTCCCCTTCCTCCTACGTATGTATACTCCCCCTCTCCATCCCCTCCTATGCTCCCATTTAGTATTGACCACCCCCTCTTTTCTATACACTCCAGTAGTCTTCTTCCCTCACCATTTACCTTCTTATCTTTTGACCTTCTTCCTTTCTCCCCTCCCTTCTGTTCCTCTTCTCCTATCCATCCCCCTTCTTCCCCCGTTCTCGCATTAAAGTCCCCTCCTATTATTGTTTTCGTTCCCTCTTCTCTTTCTTCCATCCACCCCTTTACTCCTTCCAGTTTCTTTTCCATGTCCCCATTCACGTATACCCCCACTATCCTCCATCTTTCCCCTCCTATCCTTACTTTACACATTATTCTACCCTCTTCTTCTTTCTCCTCCTCCTCCTCCTCTATTATTACTCCCTTCTTCACCCCCATCAGCATCCCTCCCCTTGCTCTTCCCTTCCTATTCTTTCTCCTCGCCATCTGCACCCTCCAAATAAATTCCCTCGGTAATCCTTCTTTGACCTTCTCCCACCCTTTCTCTTCCACCCATGTCTCCATCATTACTACCACCTTCCATCTCCTTATCCTCTCCCAAAAGTCTCTATCCTTATTCCCCACGCCGACTATATTCCAAAAAGCTATTCCCCAAATCCCCTCCTGTTCTGACCTCTCCTCCTCTTCCCCTCCTACTATCTCTCTACCCTCCCTGTCCTTTCCAACTCCTATTCTTCCCCCTGATCCTTCCACGCTCTTCCCTCCCCGTCCTTTATCTTTTCCTCTCCCTCAACCCATCTCCACCATTTACCATTTATTTGCATTTTTCCATATCCTACCCACATTCTCTTACCTCTTTCTCTCTCTCTCCTTGCCACATCCTCTATTAACCATCTCATTCTTCTTTCCCTCCATGTTAAATCATCATCTATCCTAATATCTCTGTCTTTTATTTCCCTTCTCTTTCTCATAATTTCTTTCTTCCTCTCTACTTCATCTATTTTCACTATTGCCGTCCCTTTCCTCCCTTCCTTCCTACCTCCTATGCATTTCACCTCCTCTACTCTAGCCTCTATTTTTATCTCTTTTAAGACCTCCTCCACCCTCGCCCTTACCTCTCTTTCTCCCCCCTTAACTCCTCTTACTACTATATTCCTCCTTCTTTCCTCTCTTTCCTTCATCTCCATCTTTATTTCTATCCCTTTAATTCTCCCCTCCATTTCTCCTCCTTTTCTCTCCCCCTTTATCTCTACGTTTCATTTCTCGCCATTCATCCTCTAGGGCCTCCACCCTTCCCCTCATTTCCTCTCTCTCCACCCTCCCTCTCTCCTCCCTTTCCTCCATCTGTCTCCTCACTATCCCCACTATCTCCTCTCCTAGGTCTTTCATGTACCCACTTAACACCTCCCTTATCATCTCCCTATCTTTCTGCATTTCCTTCCTCATTTCCTCCCTCACTTCCCTTAATTCCTTTAATTCCTTTTTCCATTCCTCCTTTATTTCTCTCCACCATTCCATCTCTCCTATTCCCCCTTTTGCCGCTCCCCTCACCGGTGACCTTTGAACCCTTTTCCCATCCCTAAACGCCCATAATTCTTCATCCCCTTTTTCTCCTGCCTCTCTCTCTATCTCTTCTCTTTTCCTTTTCCACATATCTTTTATATTCCCCGTGCTCCCCCTTCTCCCCACCCCCCTCTTCAAAACTTCCTTCTTTGACTTATCCTCCATTTCTTCTTTCTTGCTATTCTTTCTGATCTATTCTTTATTATCCCGTCACCTCTCTACCTCTTCTATTCCGTGCCTATTCCCCCTACGCCTCTGTCACTGCTTCTATCCCTGCGTTCGCCTCTCTACCTAACTTCTATATTCCTTTCCCTCTCTCCTATCCTACCGTATGTCGCCGCTCTACCTATTTCTCACTCCCGGTTCTTCACTTCTCCTACCACGTGACTCTATCTCTATCTCTTCCTAACCTTACTCTGCTCTACCTTACCTTTTCTCGCCTCCCTACTTCTATCACCTTCTCCCGTACCTCCACCTTTACTCCTCCGCTTTCCCCTCACCTCACTCTTCACGTACACACCTCTCACTCTCTTCCCTGTCTCCTTTCTTTCTATACCTTCCGCACCGCACACTTTCCACAATACTCTCACTCGCCCACCGGAAACGGAAGTCCTAAATTCCAAATACATATTTATTGAATAACTTTCAAGTTACATAAAAATATATTGAATAATTTTCTTTTCTTAGCCGCATATAACCTTTCTTTAATTATTCAAATTCAAACTATTATATCATAATACCTTCTCTTTTCCTAACGAATTCATAGTAAAGATAATTTTGTATAAATTAGTGGTTTTGATTTAATTTTTTGATTCAACTTTTTAATTTTATTTCAACATACACACCTTTTAGATGGTCAATCCATCATATAAACTCGCTTTCAAGAAAAAGCGAAATCATAGAGCAGGCAAGATGACGCACGCCGCACGTGCAACTTCACACTTGCGTTGGCTCAGGCAACAGTCTTGCAAAATCAAACCTCGAATTAAATCAATAGAAGAAGTTTCGTTGTCTCCAGACACTCTAACATGATTAAAAACATCAATAATAAGTACATTTCATTTTCAAACACATATAATTAATCCAGAAACCAAATGTCATATTAAACCATTCATATTAGACGATTCTACAGGTTTATCAAAGTATTCTCCTGAATTAATATTATTTCAAGATTTATACCAAAATATTTTCAAAGAGAAAATTGTCAAGAATCAAATGTGTGGTTAATTGCCAGTGAATTTAGAAACAAGGTTAATAATTCATTAGTCGACCAACTGGCTAGTGATGAAAAACTCTATTTATACAAACAATAAGAACTTTATTTTTATTCAAAAGTCGAGATTATCGGGGAAATTCAAGAATATTTTACACAAAGATAATATCAATAACAATGTTCTGAAAGATATCGACAAATCGAAATGGCTGTTGAACCTTAGTGACAAAGTTTTACCGGATTCGGTTCAGAGTATTCTGTGTCTGGGCGATAAGTTCGGTATGCAATTGAATTGTCAAAAAAATAATGTTGATCGTTTTCTTATTGCAATCGAACACATTAAGAGTTTTGAAACTAATTCTCACAGAATTTCTGAAGAATCCAGAGAGATCGTGAGAAGTTCATTTGTTAATTCAGTTAGAAAATTTATTTGTAACAAAAATCATTTAAATTCATTCTCACACAATTTCATCATTGTAAGAAATTTCTCAAGGAAAATCAGGATCTTTTAGTAACTAAGGCAGATAAAGGACAAATCACAGTCATTTTGAAGAGAGTTGATTATCTAAACAAGATGAAATTATTGTTATCGGACACTTCTACGTACGAAAAACTTAAGAAAGATCCCCTAAAAAAACTAACTAATGCCGTTAATGCTCTCGTACGAAGCTGGCGCGACAATAACATTATTGATGAATTCGTCTATAAACGTTTAGTTTGCCATAATGGCAATTTACCCAGATGCTATGGGCTACCTAAGGTCCATAAAGAGAACTTCCCTCTACGATTAATTGTGTCATCGCTGGGTAGTCCTACATATAATATCGCGGTTTTTTTACATGACATCTTGTGCCGCTCGATTGACAAACCGAACTCACATGTTAAAGACGGTTGGACCTTTGCACGAGATATCAAAAAAGTGAATATTAAGGATAATGAACTCTTAATATCCTTAGATGTTTCGTCCTTACTAACGTGCCTAAAGTCTTAGTGATCGAGGCCATTAAGAAAAGATGGAATAACATTGCTCCGAACACCCGATTCTCTCTCAACCAATTTCTGTATGCGTTGGAATTCATTATTGATTCCATCAGTTTTAGTTTTGAGGGCGATTATTATGATCAAATTTTTGGAATGCCAATGGGATCTCCTCTTTCCCCCATTCTGGCTGACATTGTTATGGACGATCTAGAAACTCACTGCCTAAAATTACTGCCGTTCAATATACCAAAATAATGCAGATATGTAGACGATATCTTCGCGATCGTCTCAAAAGATCGAATAGACGACATACTAAATTGCTTCAATGATTACCACCCTCGATTGAATTTTACTTATGAAATTGAGAATAATGGCTCAATCAATTTCCTGGATACCATGGTTATCAGACAAAACAATATTTTAATAACTAACTGGTATAGGAAACCAACGTTCTCCGGTAGATACGTGAATTATTTTTCTAGCCATCCTCATAAGTATAAAATCAGCACAATTTTGATTCTCACTGACAGAACGATCCTACTATCGGATAAACAATTTCATTCTCAAAACATTTTAATCATTAAACAGATATTGTTGAATAATTGTTATCCATCTCAGTTATGTGACTCAATAATTAAAAAAAGAATAAAATATCTCTACGCGACAGAAGGAACGCAGTCTAGCAATAATAAAAAGAGTTTCGACACATCGAATTGTGTCGTGCTCCCATACATCAAGGGCTTAAGTGAAGAAGTACGTCGGATTATGAATGGGCAGGGTTTGGACGTTCTTTATACGGTACCTAGGAAACTGGATTGCTTAATCAGTAAAGGGAAAGACCAACTTCCGGCCAACAAAAGAACAAATGTCATTTACAAATTAACTTGTAATGACTGTTCTGCCTGTTACATAGGGCAAACTAAACGTTATCTTGAGACGAGGATCAAGGAACACTTCAAAGATATTAAAAAGCATGAGAGCAATTATTCTGTGGTTAGTAATCATAGGGCATCTTATAATCATGATTTTAACTGGTCGGCTGTATCCATTTTACACAATGAATCCAATTTAAAAAAAAGAGAAATTGGTGAGATGATCTATATAAAAAAACATAAAGACTCCATTAATTTGCAGAAGGATACGGACAACTTAAATTCAATATACGACTCTATTCTTAATGTTTTTTAACAGCTTTGACTTTTTGACTTTTAATTTGTTTGGCTTGTGTCTCACAAATCACCATTGTTCATCTCAATATATCTGACTTTATCAGTTGATATTGAACGATCATCCAACTTACACGGTAAAATGATTGCTGATTTCGTAATTAAGAACAGTCATTTCATTAGTTTCACGCTCCATCTGTGTGATTTGTCAAACACTTGCAATTATTGAGCGTAATTTCAATGTAATTTTGACACTAAATATCAGGTAAATTTAATTCGCTTGTATTGTTACCATGTATTAATTATGACAAAGAATTATATCAATACGAATTTGTTACCAGCCTGAAGAGGACCCAATTCAGGGTCGAAACGTTGCTGAATAAATAGAGTTTTTCATCACTAGCCAGTTGGTCGACTAATGAATTATTAACATTGTCAAGAATATTCTCAATCTAAAGATTTAATATCTCAAATCTCAAATTCCTGAAGAACATTTTAATATAGATAAATACGAACAATATCTGAATTTTTGAGTTATGTCACACCGTATGAGTACTATAGTATATGTATTTTTATAAATATCAATTGTTAATAAATCTTTTATAAGTCAACTCTTATTATCATTTAATATACACCGAGACAATATACAAATATTTCGTAAATTACAGATGAAACCTTTATTCTCGATCAAAGAAGTTAATACTATAATAAATAGCGTACCACAATCAATTTTAATAACAATAATTGGACTCATTGACGATTATTTCGATGGATATTTGGATATAGATCTACTAACCTTCTTAGAAAATCTTTGAAGCTCTCGAGTCATATATTTGTATTTACATACCAATATAATCCTAGTGAATCCTTAGTAAGTTAATAAATTACTATTCTATACCTCTTCACCTCATTTTCTCTAGATCTATGTATAAGTCTAGTCCTAGCTCTCGGCGTCCCTAGGGTAAAACCGGTGTAAGCAGGTTGCCCAATAAATAGAGAGCTCTCCTTCTTTTACTAACCTAGATATAGTAGAAGAAAGAATTGTCACCCCAGATGTGACAGTTCAAAATCTTGGTGGCAGCAGTGGGATTGCCAAAAAAGGACTGACAAAGATCTCTATTTGCAAAAAGATGTTCTCAGAAATTAATCTTTCTTTTTTCTTAATAAGAAATAACTTCAATTTCGAAAGTAAATAATACTGAAACATACTTATATATATATAAGTATATATTCATATTTTTATTAACTATATCTATCCATACCTCAAAGTACACCAATTAATCCAACATCCAGCGGGCGCACTCGCTGTATCGCCGGATACTGGGAGTACTTGGACACTGGTTCCGTTTCTCCGATACCGTTAAAGCCAGGCAGTGGACGTACTCGCTGTGACGCCGGGAGTATCCGGTTGCTGGCTACCGCTTCTCCGATACCGTTAAAGCCAGGCAGCGGACGTACTCCCTGTGACGCTGGGAGCACCCGGTTGCTGGCTACCGCTTCTCCAATACCGTTAAAGCCAGGCAGCGGACGTACTCGCTGTGACGCCGGGAGCACCCGGTCGCTGGTTCCGTTTCTGCTTGTATATACACTCCGCGTAGATTTAAGCTTACCTGCTTGTCCGCTGCTCAGCAGCTTCCTGCTTGCACACCTTCTGCGTGGCTTCTTCGTTGTACATTCCGCGTAGATTTAAGCTCCCCGCGTATCCGCCGCTCGACGGCAGCTCGTTGCTCGCACGCCTTCTGCGTGGCTTCCTCGTTGTACATTCCGCGTAGTCATAAGTTTACCTGCTTGACCGCTGCTCGGCAGCGTCCTGCTTGCACGCCTTCTGCGTGGCTTCCTCGTTGTGCATTACGCGTAGTCATAAGTTTACCTGCTTGACCGCTGCTCGGCAGCGTCCTGCTTGCACGCCTTCTGCGTGGCTTCCCCGCTTGTACATTACACATAGCTATAAGTTTACCTGCTTATAAGCCGCACGGTCGGTTCTTGCTCGCACGCCTTCTGCGTGACTCCCCGCTTGTATATACCCCTCCTGTCTTGTTGTAAGCTTGCTGCTTGCCTGCTGCACGTAGACTTAAGAACGCTGCTAGTCTGTAGCTTGACAGCCATCTGCTGGCCTGCCTTCTGTACATTCTTAAGCTAATAATAAAGAATCGTTATTACCAACAAAGGAAAGCGAGTTCGAGTTTCCTCCTTCTCCCGAATCCTGGCACCGGCGAGCCTGATCCGCGGCGTCGGGAAAGGTGAACCGTAACAAACTTGAGTGCCCTACCTGATCAAATGGAAAATCTGAATCAACGCATTAACGATATCCAATTTTTTAATCCAATTCCTAATTAACAAACTACTTATCGTCGTCCCGCTCAAGATCCTCCCTGCAGACTTAGCCCTTTAGCCTCTCCTATTGGGCTTAAAGATGTGGTTGATTCCATCCCGAAATACGACTGACATAAGATATCCGTTTTCCACTTCACTAAAATGTGCGAACGAGCTTTTGAGATGATTCCGCAATATCAAGAATATCACCTAGTGCAGTTAATAATAAATATACTATAGGGACAGCTTATACCGCGATAGAAGGAACAGAATATTCAACCGTTTTTTAGTTAACTAGACGATTAAAAAGAATTTTCGGTTCCAACAAAACCGTAGATCAATACCGCGGCGAGCTAGCTAATATTTATATGAAACTTAACGAAAACATTTTTGATTACATTGAAAGAGTAATAGAATTACGCGCAGCAATAATTCATGGAGAAACTAATACTAACGGGTATATCGATGAAATTACAAAAGATAATATCGAACATACTGTTATTACAAGTTTCATTAACGGTCTTCCTTCTGACCTCTTAACTCGCGTTAAATTGGAACGATCGTATACAAAATGAAAGGAACGGGCTAATTAAGAGTCAGGCGCGGTAAATAACCGCATGAAACTAATATATATATGAAATTTTATTGATCGTGAATTTTAACGTTTCGGTCCTAGAATTGGACCCTCTTCAGCAAACTGTGTAAATATAAAAGAAAATAAAATAAAAATAAATTATACAAAAAATATAAAAATAGCGTGGATCGTCAGTGTAGAAAATTAAAATGCAATACATACATATAATATTGAACACACATCGGAGCACGGTCGTTAACAACGATGGATAAGCATCGTGAGCTTTCCTTCGGTACCCGCCGTAGGAAGAAACATTCCGAAATGTTTCGCAGAAAACAATGCGGGATGCGACACCTTAAATGCAATAACGTATGAGAAACACATATATTAAATAAATGTGAATGTTATAAAGGGAAAAACTCACAATATCCATCGCAGTAAAGCACCGTTAGTTGTAAAGGACAAAGCACAACTGTCATATAGTTTAAACGAGAAAGACGTATGACATTGTGTGTGTCAGATTATAAACATATAAAGATAGTCAATAATTAAACGAAACGTAGGACACATAAACAATGCGCGCGATGTTTAAATCTGCAGTAATCTCTCCACCATGGTGAGGTAAGTGTGATGTAAGCTTTCAGTGTCGCTCTGCATGTTCTAGCTGGGGCCCTATTCTTGAAATAGTTGTATACGTAAATGGCAAGTTGCGAATGATCGCAATGGAAAATCCCTAGAACAGTATTCTTGACAGTCGCAAGTGCAACGTGTACGCAATTTTTCATGTACGATGCAACGAATGGTTTATACCATACGTTTCAAGAGAAACGTATACGTTTCAGTGATGAAAATTGAAAAAAGGTAGTGAAGGGCAAAAATAAACGTGTACATATACAGTATCGGAACGCAGCCTTTATAGAAAAACATACAATGTTTGCAAAAATGGATTTAGAAGATATTATAATAAACGCATCGATTATGGGTGCTTTAGAAAATATAGATATTCCAGAAAGAAGAAGACGAGGATTTCATATCCGAGAAGACCCTTTCGAGCTAAGCAATAAAGAATTTGTACAATTATTTCGATTAAATAAAGCTGCTGCAACAAATTTAATAGAAATTGTCGAGCCGCATTTGATTCCTCAAACGAGAATAAGTGAGATAGATTCTACAACAAAGGTAATTATTCTTAAATATATATATATATATATATATAATGTCATGCACACACTATAATAAACAATAAATAAGAAACAATATACAGGTTATAACAGCATTGCGTTTTTTCGCAAGTGGATCCTATCAAATGAACATTGGTAAAAATATTTACATGGGTGTTAGTCAGCCAACAGTCTCTCACTGCATCCACGAAATTATTGATATAATAACAAGAGAAGAAATTATGAATCAGTGGATTAAGTTTCCTAGTACATTAGCAGAATTGAACGAACTGCGAGCACAGTATAGAAATCTAAATTTATTCTATCTTAGCATATAAAAATAAATATAAAATATGTTAATATAATGTAGTAACATTTTGTAAATTATAAACACACACATATTACAGTATTAATATTATATTACTATGCTTTGTTATTTCAGATTCTACAGAAAATTTGAATTCCCAGGTACAATAGGATGCATTGATTGTACCCACATCGCTATTTTCCCACCAACGACGAATAATGATGTTCATCCAGAACATATATATGTAAATAGAAAAGGATACCATTCAATAAATACTCAATTGGTAACAGACACACATACACACAATAAGTTATTTATTAAATATGGTACATTAAACATCTGTACATTGCATTTTTATACTGTATATATATTTATTACAGATATGTGATTGGCGCTTAAAAATTATGCACATTAATGCACGTTATCCTGGAAGCATTCATGATGATTTATATGGAATAACTCTAATGCAAAAACGCTATGGTTTATCTTTATAGGCGCTATCCACACAAAAATTTCCATTTATTAGGTAAGATGTTGAAAGAAACCGCGAGTAATATAATGCATGGTTAAGTTTGAAACGTAAAGAAAAGCATAAATCCTTGTGTCCATGATGCTAAAACTCGGTCCGAGTTCTCAGACCGAGAAACGTGTAGCCAGTAAAATTGCCGCTTTTCCATAAAAGTTGCAAATTGATTGGCTACAGATTTCTCGGTCCAAGAACTCGGACCAAGTTCTAGCATCGTGGACACAAGGCTTTAGTAAAATAAAGAGATATGACGCATTAGACTGAACAGAAAAGTTATTTACAGATTTCTGCAATAATTATTAAAATGTTTTGGGTTGTAGGTGATTCGGGATATTCTCTAAGGCCTTGGATGATGACCCCCATAATAGGTGCTATCGAAGGTAGTCCAGAAGCTTTATATAATAAAAAACAAATGAGATGTTGTTCATTAATAGACCAATGCAATGGGCTTCTGAAAATGCGATTTAGATATCTATTGAAGCACAGAGTACTCCATTACTCTCCACCAATAGCATCTAAAATTATATATACATGTGCTGTACTACATAATATGTGCATAAATCAAAATGTGCCATTGAACTTAAACGATGATAACGAAGATGTAGACTTTGAGATATATAATAACGAAAATCATATTGAAAACGAAGGAAATATACCTGATAGAAACGTCCGTAGAATTGATCCGGATCTTGCAGCTGGTAGAAATAAACAGGGACTAATGATTGCAAATCACTTCTCCTGAATTATAAGTATCGTTTATTCTTACCGTTTTATTATTTATTCTCAATGTTTGTACACTTGTATATATGTGTCTCTAACAGTATATATTAATTAAAAAACATACAAATTATGTCGGCATTTAGTGTTCTACAACTTAATTTCATTTAACTTAATTTTATTTTTTACATTAGGAATTAGGAATAAGATTGTAATGAGAATACACCATATTTTAAGCAAAATATTTTATTTATTCTTATAATTTATTAATACAAATAAAAGATATGACAAAAGAAATGTTCGAATTTTTAAGATATAATGATTTTAGATATTATAGAAATATCACATATAACAATAAACATGTAACATGTATTAAGATATTGTTGTTATAGTTTTATTTTAATAAAGCCTTTGCCGGGAAAATCTCTGGTATAGATGAACAAGATTGCAATCTAATATCACGTAGGTTTACTAAGGCCTTTTATTTCGTATCGACACTCTATACATTGAATCGTTACAACAGCGCAAACGGAACAGGAAGAACACGGAGCGGTACGACTCATTATATGAGAGCATGTATATAAACATCGATCATGATTGAACATAGATTGTCTATCGCGCTATAAAGCACGTCGCAAACTCAGAACGTGACTAAACGGTGTACTTAGTGAGCAAGGTGCAAAAGCTCAAGGATATTGTAGCGCTTTAGCCGTGCGTGATTACGCCGCAGAGAGGAGGTGAGCTAGTCGTAAATGACGAGGCGGAGTGATTCGATTGGTTTTATCTCTTTATTCGTAATATGTACACTATATACAGTAGTGGTGTCGTCTCTGCTGATATCTACAGAACGCACAGCTTTCGTACTCGAGATGCTCACGTATGATCTTTTGAGGGGCCCTGAAAAGGGCCGTTTGGTGAGTCCTGAAAAGGACTGTTGTGTAGTCCTGAGAAGGACTGATCTATCGGGATCTACGTTCCCTAAATGTTATGGAAGGCCTCGTCCGAGTATGCCGTAGAGGTCCCCAACGGCCGCGACTAGATGTTCTGCCGGTCGGTGCTGGCGCGGACCTTGCGCGCTCCCTTGCTGGAGGAAGCCCTGGTGGTGTGTAGCTTCGAGTCTCCAACGGATTGAGTCCAGGCGTGTCGGTCTGCGTCGCCGCGGATGTCAGTGGCGGCTCCCAGTCGCTATCCGATTGGGTAGCCTGGTCGACGCTTCGGACCTCAACCCTGGCCTGAGTGCCCCGATGCGAGCCGGTGCCGCAGTCTGCGTTGCCGTGGATGTCGGTGGTGTCGGAGACGCGTGCAGTGGTGATACCAAGGGTGGTATGACCCAGGTCTCCCTTGGGCTAGTGTATTGCCTTATCCGCCCGTCCCACGTCGTCAAGAGGTGCCTTGGCGGTCTGGTGAGTCGTGGAGGCCGCAGCTCTAGCCGCGTCAGTGTCCAGGGGAGCAGGCTCCAATGGACGTGGCGTTCAGCTCTTACTCCTGCAGGTGTTGCAGGTCTCGCGGCTACCTCAATCCGCTCGTTGCCTGGTGATCGTGGCGGCGGTTATGACCGTGGTCGGCGTGAACTCTGGGTGTGATCTCCCGGCTGCACCGCTGTGAAAGAGAGCTAGCGAGTCGGCAGACAGCGCTGTGCCTAGGTTAGGCCAGAAAGTCAGGCGCTATATGCTGTTGGAGTATACTCCGCTAGCAGTGCCGTTGCTGATTCATCCTCTTTGCGTGCGGCCTTATATGCTGGCCGGAGCGGCATCCTAACTGCGGGAAAACATTCCGCGGTTGCGCCACGTAGCGGCGCGGCTCCGTATCGCTGCCTCGTAGCACAGGCGCTTGCGAGAAAGCCTCGCTCGCTTGGTTGCCTGCGCTCAAGCGCTTTTGTGGGGCCGTTTGGGCCGCCACAGATATAAATCTATCCAACACTCCCTTCGCTTGAGCATTTAGCTATAGTCTCACATATTCCCCACAGATCACGTAATCTTCTGAACTTATCTTATGGTAGGGCTTTCGTCAAAATATCGGCCCTTTGTAGCTCAGATGATATATAGCTTACAATAATTTCAGAGTCTTCAACTTTTTCTCTGATGTAGTGATACCGGATGTCAATATGTTTAGTCCTTTTGTGATATTCTGGATTCTTAAGCGATTCGCACTTTGATTATCTATATGAAGTATAGTAGGACTTTGACATTCACATCCTTATCATTTAACAGTTTTCTAAGCTAGATCGCTTTTTTAGACGCACTGGCTGCTGCCACGTACTCAGCTTCAGTGGTGCTCATAGTAACCATTCTCTGACGTTTTGATTCCCAGGATACGGGTCCACCAGCCAAATTAAACACATATCCCGTGGTGGATCTACGAGTTGCCGCATCACTGGCGTAGTCAGCATCGGAGTAGCCCTACAGCTTTATATCTTCATTGTTATATTTATATCGAATACCTAAGTCTCTAGTGCTAATTAAGTAACGAAAAATATTCACTGCCTCCCAGTGAGTTACATCAAAACAGTTTAAATGTCTACTAACTGCGTTGACTGAGAACGCTATATCCGGCCGAGTTACTACAGCGAGAAACATCAGAGATCTAACTGCTTCTCTGAAAGGAAATTTTAATTTAGAACTCTCATCTCCTTCTCCCTTTTGTAGACTGGAATGAGTATCAGCTGGCACACTGATGCCTTTCGCTTTATCTAACCGAAACCTGCTGATTATTTTGTCAACATACGCTCGCTGTATGAATATACTTCTATTGGATCGATCACGCTCCAGCTGCAGGCCAACAAACAAGCTCGTGTCGCCTAGAGTGATTTCAAATGTTTCTTTCATACGAGCGATCAAGTCGTTGAGAATACGTTTAGATTGGGCTGCAATTAGACCGTCATCTACAAACAATGCTAAGTAAACTTTAGACCCTTCTATATATCCTGAGAAAATACATCGATCAGCATCGCTTTCTTTTAAATTGAATTGTCGCAAGAATTCCGTAAATTTTTTGTTCCAGCATCGAGGAGCCTGTTTCAGACCATAAATTGATTTAACTTATTTACACATTGACATATTATTTGTACTTTTACTGACTAGTTCTTCAGGAACTTTCATATAAATTTCATCATGTAATTCGCCATATAAAAACGCGGTTTTTACATCAAATTGTACTAACTCAAAATCTTTATGTGCAACAATGGCCAATAATACTCGTAAAGAATCATATCTTACAACAGGAGAGAAAGTTTCGGTAAAGTCTAATCCTTCTTTCTGTTTACAGCCACGAGCTCAAAGGCGCGCTTTAAATCGTTGTATCTTACCCGAGACTGCCTGTTGTACTTTAAAAACCTATTTGGAGTCAATGAGGTTTCTCACGTCGCGCTTGGGTACCAGCTTTCAAGTGCCATTGCGTTCATGAGCCTTTAGTTCCTCCTTGATTGCTTGGGTCCACTTCAGAGCATCAGAACCCGTCACAGCTTCCTGAAACGAACCTGGAAGAATAGTTTCGGCAAAATTGCCTTGATATCTTGCAGGAGGTTGAATACTCAGGATCTGAGTTGTTGTTCTTCTCCGGGTTGTTGATCCTGTTCATTTCGATCATGTGCCCTGGCATCTTCTTCTTCATGCAGTATAGACCCTCTGCAGCTTCTTCAAGATCGTCATCATTTCTGTCAGCGACTACATTCTTACGTGCATCCTCTGGTAAAATAGCATCGAGTTTGAGTCCATTGTCTTTTGACTGGGTTTCTCGAACCGTTTGCTCGTCAAACGTGATATCTCTAGAGACTACAACATTTTTGCGGACTGGATCATAGAGGCGATAGTTAGCAGACTCACCCTGATATCCCACTAGAACCGTCTGCTTCGCCTTTGCATCCAATTTCTTGCGAAATTGCTTGGGAATGTGCATGTATGCAGTCGATCCGAAAACACGTAGATGTGAGAGCTCCGGCTTTCTTCCCGTCCAGATTTCATAGGGTATTGTTCCACTCGTTCTCACACAGATAGTTCTGTTTAGAATATAGACCGCCGTATTTACAGCTTCAGCCCACAATAATAACGGTAGATTCCTCGAATGTAGCATCGTGCGAGCTGCCTCTACAATTGTGCGATTGTCACGTTCGGCTGTTCCATTCTGCTCGAGCGTATATGGTGCCGATGACTCCAGCTGGATTCCATGGGATGCCAAGTACCTTTTCATTTCTGTAGAGCAGTACTTCCTGCCGTTGTCAGCTTGCAGAAGCTTCATCGAGCGTCCGAATTTATTTGCTATCAAAATTACAAACTCCTTAAATTTCTCGAACAAATCAGACTTATGTCGTAGGAAATAGACTGCACGAAAACTAGATGCATCATCCTTGAACAACGCATAGAATCGTGCATCTCCCTGAGATTCCACAGACATCGGTCCGCAAATGTCGAAATGAATGAATTCTCCAGGTTCTGGCGTCTTCCTTTGACCTTTATTTCCGAACGTCAGCCTATGAAGCTTGCCCATTTGACAGGATTGACAAAAGAACTCATTGGTTTCGCTAAGTTTGACACCATCGATAAGTTTGTTTTTCACCATTGTTTTGAGAGAGTTAAGATTTACGTGACCAAGTCGCTCATGCCACAGTTTCAGGCTTAGCGTAGACACACTTGCATCAACTTGAGTCTTTGTCCTAAAGAACATTCTGTATATCTCATTGTCCTGCTTATGACCCTGTGCTACGATCTTATCTCTCAAGACAATGTTGACGAATCCTTGCTTGAAATGTACATCATATCCTTTGTGCACACTCCAACAGAAAACAAATTTTTCTTCATCTTAGGAACGTAGAGAACTTCTTTGATTTGTCCTTCACACCACTTGCCATTGACTAACTTTTCGATATGCACAGTTCCAACACCTATTGCCTGACACACATTATTATCACCAAGTGCGATGGTAACTCCACTTATCGGCTGATAGTCAGTGAGTCAGTCTTTCCTGTGGGTAATGTGTCTTGACGCCTCACTGTCGGTAATCCATACATCTCTTATCTCCTTGTTGACTAGTGCTGCCATCTGTTCGTCCGTTGGGTAAGCAGATGCCGCTTTTTGTACTTGAATATGACTGTTATCTGTATAGGTGGCCACAAAGGCATGGTTCTTTCCACTACCTTTTTCTTCTTCAGTTTCCTCATCGCGTCTCTTCTTCCGGCAGTTCTTGGCGTTATGATCTTTCTTCTTACAGTAATGACACTCAAAGTCTTTCTTGTTGGCTCGTGACCGTCTTTCCGTTTCTTGAGAATCAGCAGAAGCTACTTTCTTCTCCTTTACAGTCATTGCAGCAAGGGCTCTGGTCGTTTCATCTTCATGATTTAAGCGAACTTCCTCCTTTAGCCTCTCTATAAGGCTGTTTATCGTTTAATTGGCCGGGCTGACTGAGTCCCAGGCGGTTTTCAACGCGTTGAACTTGGAAGGCAAACTCGCCAGGATCTTTGCCATTATTGCTACATCGGACACAACTTCTCCCACATCTTTCAGAGCACTTGCGAGATTTCTCACTTTCGCCACATGCTGCACCACAGAATCGGAGAAACTCATGCGATATTCATGAAATTTTTGAGTATGAATAAGCTTATTGGTCTCAGTTTTTTGTTCATGAATATTGCTGAGTGTGTCTGTGATGTCCCGCCATTTTTTCGAAACCCCTATTTTCAATAATAACTAAGCAACATTTTTACTTAGAAATTAGTTAACAATTATGTAACCTATTCGCGCTATTCTTAAATATTAGTTATTCTTATTATTGCTTACCTATTATCAATTGGTTGTTATTCTTATCGCATACGCCTATTCTAACTTAAAAATTAAATATACTTTTAGTTATTAATGGGAAATCCAAGATTTCCCCATGACAAGACTAATGAGCGAGTTATATTTTAAGAACTAGCGACGCGACCAATCAGGCGCAATCACGACTCTCGCGCGCATAACACTCTAGAACTAACTAGCGGTTAAATTATAGAACAGACCTGCGCGCGGACTCTAATCTTTTGCGAGCTTAGGACTTAAGTATATTAAATACTTCGACATAGAATTGAAGAAATATGCGTTATGCCTTTATGAAATCATGAAAATAATAACTTGTTGAAGCAATTCTTTTTACAAAATAAATAACTAATCGTTTCGACTCCACCCATGAGATAAAAATTCAACTTTAAAATAAATAACTAAATAAGTAACGTAGTTGTATTATCAAAAACAAGTTATTATGGAAATGATTCCATGAATGAAAATATAATAATAAATTAATCGAACCCAATGTTTTAGTATCTATAATAATCTATAGTTATTAGGAAACTTTGAACTATCAACCGAGCTAACATAAAATTGCAATTATTCCTTTAACAAATATACAAGTATATATATATATTTTAAATTATGAAGTCATAACGATTTATTGGAAATAACTCATAAATAATTAAAGTAACTAAGAATGAATTTTGAAATCTATGTTAAAACTTTTCAATTAAACAGTTAACTAATAGTTTCGATAAACTACAGTTACGACTTCATAAATCAGTTACTTGTATAAAACGTTCTATTCTAGCTTGATAACTCATTTAAATATTACGCGCTAGTATATTTATTTAAGACACCGAAACGCTTCGCTCGTGGAACCAAAATTCACCCGTAACAAATTGCAAATAACCTCATATACGTTACCAACTCTGTAACGATGACAAATATTGACATTTAACTCTTCTTAGATTTTTCACTCAACAACCGAACTAACGATGTATTATTCGATTCCACGAACGCAAGTGTCGGCTACAAGTAAATTTAATTCTATTGTAACGTCTTGTCGTCCACGCGCCGACCACCGTCTTATTTACATTAGTCCGGAAATCAGACAATAGTACTCGCGTAGAACTCCTTTGTGCTGCCGATATCCGGTGGATGAAGTCATCCAGAGCGCATGCCGACAGGTGCTCTAATTAAAAGGTCACCGTAGATGTAAGAAATGTAAAATTCGTCTCCCCGAAACACCCCGAATCGTTTCACACGACACCAATGTCCGATCTCAATATCTTTGTCTCGACAGTATATAAACCGCAAATTTCGAGCTCCTAGAGTCAGATAGTCAGAGAGTCAGATAGTCATATAGTCATAGTCAGAGAGCAGATCATCTCATATAGTCATAGTCGATCATTCGATCAAATTCATTCAGATCTGTTCAGAACATTTTCATCGACCATTTTCGTTTAGTCTTATCATCGTAATTTACTTGCTACCTCGCGTAGTACTTATAAAATTTCTGTATACTTCGACACTTCTCTCATTTTGTCGGTCTTGCGTTAGACCAAGACTAAGTGTACAATTCAGAAATAAAAGACATTTGTGCATACATCTGTGTATTTCAATCCGGCCTGAATCGTCCGTGACCGAGGTCCTCCAGGAGACGCAAAGGTTCGAAATTGCACAGAAGACTTGGCTAAAACCTGAGATTCGTCGCAACGATACGGTAAGTAATCATAATTTCCCTTAAATATCAGAATATGCCGTATCATTACGAAGATTAGGAAATCCATAAACGACTGACAACCTTTTCTATCTCTCACCGTCTCGCATTCCACATGCTTCCGGTGACATCTTTATATCCTCTACATAATAAAAAGAAACCCCTGTCAAGCACTGGCATGCAGATGGCAGTTCACAGTCAGTCATTCCTTTAGAATCGACATAAAATTATCATACGACCCTCCTTGCATCCATAATAATAATATCGATACTAAACGATATAATTAGACTTGAGAATAGAATACGTACTCCTGTTGTTATTCGTCCAATCTTTTATTTACCCAGACTCTGTGAGCACACCCGCTGTGCCCGTGCGTCGTTCTCACCCTAATCCAAGATTCCTCTCGTTTTCGAGCACCCAAGGCTTGTGCACCGAACGACATTTCATAAATCATCACCCAATATAATTCCTTTCGTCATCGAGCACTATCGTGCCCTTGATCGACATTTTTCCTTATACCTTTACTCTCCAATAAAAAATCGACAACAGGAAGTGAAATAAATCTTAATATTATATTGAATATAATCATTCAATACTCTTTTAACTCGGACGTGGTCCAACCTTTTATCTACCTCGTCGTCGAGCATTTCTATGCCCTGAGCGACACTCTATACCAAAGTCCCGAGATTCCTTTCGTTTTCGAGCACCCAAGGATTGTGCACCGAACGACAATTTCCTTGCGCCTTAAATCTCTCTCTTTGAATTAAGTTTAGGATAAAAATGGGAATATATGAGTTTATTTAATATCGATATTATACTCCTTATAAAAATAATTATTCTCCTCTCTCTTTCTAAGCAATCAACATCTTTTCTTTCCGCAAATTTTAATAAATTTAATCTCTCAAATAAGTTTTCTAATCTTCGACTTATTTCAACAGCATAAATCTGATATAAAATTAGATCTAAGTATATTGAATAAAGTATATGAAATAATAGCATATAAAAAAAATATATATATCATACATTAATTCATTATTAATCTCAAACACTTTTTCTTAAATTCAATATACTATTTCTATATTATCGCATGATATTTCTTTTAATTAATTTGCTTGTCGTGATCAATTGCATAAAGCTTCATATTATTCTTCCGCGATTCTTGTAGATGTACAACCAACAATATAAAAAAGCTCTCCGAAAGAAACGGAACCACAGAGCTGGAAGAAAGACGCGTGCCAACCGTGCAGCCTCCCATTTGCGTTGGCTTAACCGACAAGCTCTTAAATCAAAACTTAGAATCAAATCTATCGAAGAAATCTCTTTGACTCAAGAAGCAATAGCACGCTTAAAATCGTCAGTGACTAACATATTCCACTTTGAAACTTGCGCTAAAAATCCAGAAACCGAGCGTTGTATTAATTCTGAATCATCACAGCCATTCTTAATCGATCATCTAACTCCCGGAACTTCCCAAGAAGATAATAAAACCGAAACAATTGTCAAACCGCCGACACTAAATAATTTAACGAGCGTATCTATTAACTCATCTGAAGCATTTCCAGAATTAGATCAAAATATAAATTTTCCAAGGGAAAACGTAATTAATCACGAGGATTCATTGCCTAAGGATTTAATATCTCAATTAAGAACTCAACTACCGGAAAATTATTTCGTCATTGATGAATATGCGAGTTATTTGAATTTTTAAGAAATCGCTGACTTTAAGTTATTATATGTACAATTGTGTAACAATTATCAATGAATAAAATCTCTAAATTAATCATTTACGAATATATTGCGATAATTCAAATGAAGCCTAGAATTACCGACGAAGAAGCCGAAGCTATAAATTTTGTTCTAAATTTATTAATCAGATTACTTTCTGAGATTATCGACGATCAATTAGACATAGACGAGTTAATCTCTTTCCTAGAAAATATTGAGAAACCTTAAAATATATGTATCCAAAATATACTTAAATTATACTAAATCTTATACTCGATTATATTTAATCATATATAAAATATTTTCTTAAATTTAGTAAGTTACTAATATCACCTTTCCGTACCATCTAGTTCACTTTCCCTAGATCCATAAGTCAAGTCCTAGCTCTCGGCGTCCCTAAGGTAGTAGCCGGTGCATGCAGGTTGCCCTATAAAAATAGAGAGCTCTCTTTCTTTTTCTAACCTAGGAACAGAAGAAGAAAAAAGGTCACCCAGACGTGACAGTCCCACATTGCTTTTGCAGTGGCACAGGTGAGAAGGCTTTCCAATTGAGAGTTCTCAATAGACATTGATATCAGCAACATCACCTTGGCGTTTTCTTTCAACCACTCCTTGCGTGCCGCCGCATTAGCCGCTTCATTTCCGGGCATCGGCCTTGCGCTGGTAACAATGACAAACACACTGTTTGCAATTAACAGTGCATTCATTTGAAATTTCCAGAGCTTATAGTTTTGACTATTCAGTCTGGTAACACTTTTCGTTCACTTTTCTTCCATAGTTGTTCAATAAACTTTAGAGAACTAGAGTTCAATCCACGTAAAAAGAGAGAGAACGGTTAGAACTCGTTCAAAAAATGGCCAACTGCCACGTGGCAAGCCCGGATTTATTACCACGACCAGCGACTCTATACCGAGATACCGAAATTTTATCCAGGATTTTCACACTTTTCGACAGAAAATCACGCAGGTTTACGACACTCTGGGCCCATAACCTGTTGTTATAGTTTTATTTTAATAAAGCCGTTGCCGGGAAAATCTCTGGTATAGATGAACAAGATTGCAATCTAATATCACGTAGGTTTACTAAGGCCTCTTATTTCGTATCGACACTCTATACATTGAATCGTTACAACAGCGCAAACGGAACAGGAAGAACGCGGAGCGGTACGACTCATTATATGAGAGCATGTATATAAACATCGATCATGATTGAACATAGATTGTTTATCGCGCTATAAAGCACGTTGCAAGCTCAGAACGTGACTAAACGGTGTACTTACAATTAGTGAGCAAGGTGCGAAAGCTCAAGGATATAAATCTATCCAACAGATATAAAACAAAATTATTAATTCTTGTAATAATCTTCTTTCTTTACTAATGTAAAAAGTTCTTATATTGTATACATACACACACACATACATACACACACACACACACACACACACACACACACACATACATATACGTATAATATATATATATATATGTGTGTGTAGAGAGAGAGAGAGAAACAAACACAACATTATTTTAAAATTATTAAAATTATAAATTAAGCAAACCGTAATACTCGCATTTTCATATATTGATATCACAATGAAATCTTTGAAACTAACCGGACTACTCAGTCTTATTAATTTTACCTAACAATTAAACTTTGACAAGTTCAAGAGATCACAATTGTTCCAATATATCACATATATAAAGTCTACTTAGATATATAATTATTATAGTTTCTTCGTATAGATATTGTGTTACTGGATAACACAATACCTATACAATACTATATTTTCTATTAAGACATATTACACTTCTCCATAATATTAGCTATTTTTTCCTTTGCTTCTACAGATTTTTTTAAATATTCTAATCTCGCTTCATAATATTTCTTTTTCAATTCGTATGTTTTTTCATAAACATTGTTCAATTTTGTTGATACTTCAATAGTACTTTGTAATTCCTTTTTTACAGTGGTCATTTTTTTTTGAATTGGGGTTTTGTCCTGTTCACAAGATTTTGTATTTAATAACATTCTTATGTTCTGAAGGACTTTACCTACTTTAGAAGGAAGCTGTTTAACATCTACATCATTGCTTCGTATTTCATTAACATTCTCTTTTTCATTTGAAAATTCATCGGAATCGTTGTCTATAACTGCTTTTCTTGTATTCAATGACATTCTTATGTTCTGAAGGACTTTACCTACTTTGGAAGGAGGCTGTTTAAAGACTCGTCTACACGACAAAGCGTAAGACGGCGTAAGGGCGCAGGCGCAGGCGCAAGAGGATTGTTCCCGATCGTAGCGGTGCGGCACAGTGGCGCAAGGGAAATAAATTAATTTTATTTCCAATGCCTGCGCCCACGTTACGCCGACTGTTTTTAAGGTTAAAGTTAAGGTTTGGATCGCTCACGTATCGTCACGTATGTACCGGCTTTATTTCTATATGAGTGTGAACGTTGAAAACATGGATGAAGAAGGTTATTATAATAATGAGGACGAAGGTAATGCAATAGGGAATAACGTGTCAGAAGAACGTGCGATATATATCCGTACATTTATTCACTTTGTGTGCCCCAATACACAACTGTACGTTAAAAGAAGCAAGGGCTATAGCAAGTGCCAAGATAAATCCCTCACTTGGGTAAGTATAGGGGCAGCGATGACCCCAGCACTCACTAGTAAGTAAATTTGAGACATGTGTATAGGTTAGAAACTTGTTGCTAATAAGAAATTTTTTATTTTAATTATAATAAAATATCAATTTTTTATTAAAATAATATTAAAAATAATTATTTCAATGTAAATTATTATAGAAAATTAAACAATTATATGGTCTGACTTCATTCTGTTTTCAGGTTTGCAAGCAGAAAAACTTTTCCATCGTCTCTGTGAAAAGTTTGGAAAGGAAAGAAAAAAGGTCACAATGTCAATGCCAAGATCAGGAGCAGGGGCTGGCACGCCTACCTACCAGTCTACTTGGATCTTTTACAATGATTTTCTATTCCTTGCGGATCATATTATAGGCCGATAGTACGTATCATTCATGTTAACTGAACCTAATCAGAAGTTAAAGGGTGATATGACTTTTAACAGAACAACTTCAAATTTTCAACGGTCTGCTGCTCGACCCGAGTCCTCAGCTGTTCGATCTCAGTCACCTGCTGTTCAAGGTGGGCAATAATCCCCTGTTTTCAGCTTGTTTAAAATATCAGCTGTTATCTGCAAATCAGCTAAATTCTCCTTTTTGCATTTTCTTTGTTCCTTAGGCAATCTCCACTTTCGCCTATATGGAATTCAGACCTCAATTGCTTGTGCTCATCTCCTTCATCTAGTAAGTCTTTCAAAATTTGTTTTCAACTAAATATTACTTTTAATTCAACATAATGAAATTTCATTGAAGTTGGTTATTTATTGTTGTATAGGTTTGGACTCAGAAATAACTAATACAAGTGGAACCAACATATCCTATGAAACAGAAGGAAAGGAATGTACAATTCAGGAAGCATCAGAAGATACCGCCTCAGTAGCAATTCTGAAAACCATGGCGGCTTCTATTTATCCAGCAAAGAAAGTGCCTCCAAAGGATCCTGTCAAGAAGAGGAAGCGGAATTCTGAGAAGACAAATGACGTACTTTCTCAGTCATCGAAAGATGTTTCATTTTTGGCTGCATCTCTGGGTGCAGCCCTTGAAAGGTTTAGACCATTACAGCCAGTGCAGCCAGCACCCCATCCTGGTTGCCCTAATATGTCATCAGATATAAAAGCAATGTTAGGTTTTGTAGCCGTTGCACTTAACAGAGTACCTGAGGAAGAATGGGTCATGGATATGATGGCAGTTATGAAAGGATACACTAAAAAACATTCAGGGGACTATGAATCTGAAACTCCTCGTGTTGATAACTAAATGTATGAGTGTTGGTTTAATGCAGCTGTGATAGCCAAGTACTAAATTTAATTTGAAATCACTGAGTTAAGGTTAAAATGTGTGTAAATTTAATTTTTTTTTTTTAGTCGTTCCATAGTAATATTTTATTTGGTACAAGTATCAAAATGTTTACTTTTATGTTAATTGAGGATTTCTGTTTATTTTAACTTGTTTAACAAAAGAGAGACTGATTCTTCTAATTTTATCTGCTGTGATAAATACCAAATAATATGTTTCTTTACTTATGTTAATTGAGGACTTAGTTTTAAGTTTAAATATGTTAAGAAGTGTAAACACTTTACATATTGTTGAATAAGAATAAAGATATATATTTATAATATCTCGTTTTGCGAAGCAGAGCAACACTTATTTTATCCAATCTTTCCTTTTACACATCGATTGAGTATATTTTTGACGATATTTAAGTTGAACGGATTAAACTAAACATTTATTGAATAAAATAACAAGTATACATTTTATATAAAGGAAATATAGAAGCGAAATAAAGGTAAAATGTTATTTATATGTTCTAATACAGTAATTTAAAATAAATAAAACAATTAAAATTATAATTTAAGAAATTTTATTTTTTTTCCTTGTCTCCTTTATTAACATTTTCTACAGAAATTTTTCTCCTTTAGTTACTATGATATTTGGTAACCCTAATTCTTTTTTTTGTTTCTTTATATACATATCGGTTGACTGAGTACAAAATAACTCAGAGGATTGTCAAATAAAAATGCACGGGATAACAAGAGGGATTGTCAAATAAAAATGCACGGGATAACAAGAGGGATTGTCAAATAAAAATGCACGGGATATTTCTGTTACATTAATTATGTAAATAATCTATGTAGCAAGTAATTTGAAGACTGTCAGCGCCAGTAATTATGTAATAGGAGATAATATATAAGATTTGTTGAATGTGATAAATATGAACAGATGATAATTTATCACGTTCGTTCCACTTTCCATAAAATGGCAGCAATTAATTAGTAATCCGTGTAACAAAAAATATTCGAGATAATTCATACATCTCTCAACCTACATCGTAGTTAAGAGCGTTTCGCAAGCTTTTTGTGACTTATCTTCTTCAGACTTTTAGTAATCTGCACATTATAATTTTAAGATTAAACGAATGCATTTCCAAGAACTTGAATTTACTGCGATAAATTCAAACGGGTACCTCGAAATGCCCGCTCAAATTGCCAGGGTGCTTGAGCAGTGCCAATGTCTGAGACTAGGTATTTAGCAAGGTGTTCTCTCATACCATTCACTATTGAAGCTGCCCTATTAGCTCATACTCTGCCAAGTCTTTGAAAGTAATTTTCATTCACTTGAGCAGTTTTCCAAGCTCCTGCCTGAATGTTGCCATCTTGTAGCTCCAACTCCAGTTGTACAGGGTTTACGTAATCATTATCTTCATCGTCCATTAACATGTTGTGCAGACACACCAAGGCTTTGATAATGTCTTCGGCTTTTTCCACAGAACACACTAGAGGTGAATTCAAAATCTGCCATCGCATTGTCAGTATATCAAAAGCATTTTCTGATACACGCCGTGCTCGAGGTAGACGGTAATAAAAAATTCGCTGCTCATCTGGCAGTACCTGGTGCATTCTTCCAGGAAAGGGACGCATAAGGTACTTCTTTAAGGGAAAAGCTTTATCACCCACAAAGAAGTGTGAAAAGGGAATGTCAGTTCCAGGAAGAGGTTTGTCCAGTGGTAGGTCAAGTTCGCCATGATCCAAAGCTTGTCCAAAGTCAGAGTTTGACCAAACTCCACCATCACTTATGGATCCTAAAACAATGCACAGATATAATTGCAACCAGATCCTTTAAATTTGACATTTTAAGTAATGCCAATAGTAGCAAGCACACTTATCATACTGTCCAATATCCACCCAAGTGAATTTGTAATGGGCATCTACTGCTGCCAAAAGAACAACACTAAAAAATCCCTTATAATTGTAGAATTCATTGCCTGACATAGGTGGTGCTTTAATGCGCATATGCCTTCTACTCAATAGCACCCACACAATTAGGAAGTTGCCACAGATCAAAAAATTGTGCAGCAATTCTTTCAAAATCGTTCCTGGTCAGCTGAGGCAGGTAAATAGGCTGCAGCTTCTTCCATATTGTATTGCAGATCTCTTTAATGATCTGATGTACTGTGCTCTTACCAACACGGAACTTATTATGCAAGCTTTGGACTGTTCCACCTTGAGCAAGAAACCTAAAAAGAAAATTACGCAATATTTGAACATACATATAA
Organism: Lasius fuliginosus; assembly: GCA_949152495.1. Taxonomy (NCBI): domain Eukaryota; kingdom Metazoa; phylum Arthropoda; class Insecta; order Hymenoptera; family Formicidae; genus Lasius; species Lasius fuliginosus. The sequence continues at coordinate 12,604,875 of OX424445.1, forward strand.
AAGCACAACAATAAAAAATTTCGGATATACGATGTTACAAACAATGACCATGAAGATAATTTTTGATAATCTATACTCACATCAATGTCATTCCTAGCCTCAGTTTCGATGGAAGAGGCTCTCTCATCACAGTTGTCTGCCTTTCAAGCAATGGACATACGATGTTATGTAGAAATTCAAATTGCTCTGGCCACATTCGAAGGTTAGCAAAAAATTCTTCATGGTCTGCCAGCTGGGTTTCTGATATAAGGTTGTGGTAGAATCCTTGCTGTTCTCTTTGTCGACTTACTGGTCGAATCCACCATCTCCTACGCCCCCTGCCACGTCCACGATATCTCTGAATATTGTGTAGCAGAAGTTGATGATAAAGCACAATATATACTCCCACGCACGCGATGAGAATAAAAAACCTTTCCTCATCAGGTTCTATATTAACTGAATTTATGTTTACACAACAGCACTACTAGCAGATGTAAAAAGTCACAGCAGTCAATTATTCACCACCTGCTTGTATCACGACTGATCACTACACGTTTAACGTTCCTACGCGTTTTGCGCTTGCCGCGTTTGCTTCGCGCCTGCGTCGCGCGTTCCCGTGTATACGAGCATGGCGCAGACATCATGCGCCTACGCTTGAGCTTGTGCCTGCACCCTTGCGCCGCGCCTTTACGCCTTGTCGTGTAGATGAGCCTTAACATCTACATCATTGCTTCGTATTTCATTAAAATTCTCCTTTTCATTTGATAATTCGGAATCGTTGTCTATAACTGATTTTCTTTTTTGAGGAACTAACATATTGCAGTTATTACTATCAGAATGTGTAGAAGGTACAATCTTTGAAAATACATCTTCATATTCCTTTAAGTATTCCACTTCCATTACATCGTCCTGCAAATCAAATATACATTATGTTAAATTATAATGTATATAATGTATATAATAATTATTATGTATGTTTTATTAAATATACATTATGTTAAATCTTACTTCTGAATCTTCCAATACATTTATACTGGATTCTTCTATATCAAGATGTCCATGAACATTAGTTGAACACATTATATTAAAGACTTGTTTCTCTTGTCAATACTTCTGCATTTTGTTTACCACCTCTTTTGTTGCTGCCATAGATTGCTTTATCAAAGTATGTTTTTTTTACTGCGTGATTGGAAATCATGCCAGCACTAGAGAAACATTCATTGAAAGGTAAAATTAAAACTATATTTACTATTATAACCCGAACAGCACAAATTAGTTGGCAAATGGTTGGCCGCTGTAGATATAACATTAGCTTAACTAGTTTTGTACTGCTTAGGAATTCACTTATTATGATAGTAAGGAGTAAAACAAAAGATTCCGCTTATTGTCCCAAATATAAAGTTTTCTAAAAAGACTATTTTGTATGCTTTTTTAAAATAAGAGTTATTAAATGTACAATTTTATTTTATTGATTTATAGAAATGTAACTTACCTTACGCCAACCTTTCCAATCTTTTTTAGCGCCATTTACTGAATTTAAAATTTCAGTTATTTTATTCCACAAACATATGGAATCTTTTAAGGTAAACGAAGATGTTAACTTTCCTTTTAGTAATTCCGGATGCTTATTCATGCATTCTATTAACAGCGTTCTTTGCTCATGTGTAATATTTGCACATCTTTTTTTTCTATGCAAGCTATCCATCTGCAATACAGAACAACATTCGTATAAAAAAAGTGATTAATATCACTAGTGAATCAGTAGTGAAATTTTACAACAATAACTTTACTAAAAAAACTAGACAGAACATATTGGAAACATTAAATTTTCTCTTTTATAAATTATATAATATGATGTACTTCCAATTTTAGAAAACATTTATTTGTAAGTATAAGAAAAAATATTGTGTTAAGAGTATAACAATGTTTTCTTACAAATTTCTAATCTACACATTATGAATCATAATAACACATCTTTTATTGAGATTAAAAAATTGTGTGTGTTTGTATTAATAAGAAAATTATATAAATTTTACAATAAAAACATATATTTTCCTTCAGTTTTATTAATTCTATCAATTAATATAAAATTGTAATTAAATATGATACAGTACCTTTTCAATCAATGTATGTCATATAATATTCCTGACTAATATTTGTAGGAAGTACATATATTTTCCGACGTTGCCAAACGTAAATTAGTGCAACGGAAAACGTATACGTTTCCAACTGCGAATACTACACATTTATGTTCAAGAATACCGTGTCAGAAACGTATGCGCATTTTCACCATTCGAATCATACGCATACGTAACATTACGAACAAGTTATAGAATAGAGCCCCTGTTCTTCTGTCTTTTTATGAAGATCATCTCCGACCATATGCTTTTGGTATATATGCTTTTCATCCAATACCTCCACTCTATCCCAAGCGAATTCATGGTCAGTCAGCCTGTGATCCGTGATGACAGTGTTGAGTTGTTCTTCGATTTATCTGATTACGATATTCAGCCAGGCGAGTTTTTAGCAGTCTATTTGTCTGTCCAACATATGAGGCGTCGCAATCCTTGCAGGAGATTTTATAGATGACATTGTTTTGTAAATTATTTGGTAGCTTGTCTTTGTGCACCTTGATGAACTGCCTCAATTTATTAATGCCAGTATAAGAAAGCTTGGTTTGTATATCACTGACCACAGGCGTGGTTCGTGATATGCAAACTGTTCAGAAATCGCCGGTACGTATGGAATATTGAAGTAAAAACTTCTCTGAAATATTATTATTTGTGGAATTCGCGTCACAGTCTCATTTTTGTTCTTTATATTATAAATGAGTGTTTTTAAGCGTGTGTGCATTGTTATAAATATAAAATCTAATGGATATCCATTCATTAGTAGTATGTTAATGACGAATTCTAAGTTTTTTTGGTGAAAGCATGGACTTGAGAGTCGGAAAGCTCTATCGACAGTGCCTCTTTTATGGCAGAGAGGGTGTCGAGATTCAAAATGTAGGTACCTTCTCGAAAACGTCGGTTTGTGATACCAGTCAAATATAATAAAATTATTTTTTAGAAACATCGTTACATCAAGAAAGTTGAGACTGCCGTCGGTCCCCTCCTCCATTGTAAATTGTAACCTCGGATGGAAGGAATTAAAAGTTTGTAGTACTGTGTTAAACAATGAGGAAGGAACCGCCAACGCGATGTCATCAACATATCTGTAATAAAAAGGTAATTTAATAGGAAGAATCTCGACAGTCTCCAAATCTTGTAAGGTGATGTCGGCGATGACCGGAGAGAGCGGAAAGCCCATAGGTGTACCGAAGGTTTGTTTATAGTACACATTGTTGAACATGAAGTAAGTTGAGTCAAGGACGAACCTAATCACCGCCAAGAAATCATCGCGAGGTATATTGTACATTTTTTTAATGTGGCTCCATCTTTTTGCCACACTGTCCAAAGCTAGCTTTAACGGGACGTTAGTGAAGAGTGATGTGACGTCTAAAGAGATTAACGAAAAACCTTCATGTATGTATGTGTTTGCCAATTTCTCCACTAATTGGAAGCTGTTGGCAATGTGACTATTGGCTTTTGGTATGGAGCTATGCATGATGTTGTGTAGGAAGGCAGCGAAACCATAAAGCGGAGTGTTTTTCGAAGAAACTATTACCCGAAGAGGGCAGCCCGGCTTGTGAATCTTCGGCAGACCGTAGGCTCTCAGCAAAACACCGTGCAATTTAATTTCTTGTAAGTTCTTTTGTCAATAAGCTCGCGTTTTTTCCACTCTGCGAGTAACTCGTGAAGACCCCTGATAAGTTTTTTCGTGGGATCTTCGTTGATAGTGATATATGTATTGGTATCTCCGAGGAGAGCGTTCATTTTTTCAAGGTAGTCTAACTTATTAAGGGCTACGGTAACGTTGCCTTTATCTGCTCTCGTGAAGATCACGTCCGGATTATCACGTATAAAATCCTGTGTAGAAAGCGACGCGTCGGTGAGCTTCCTGTCTAGTGGGGAACATTTAAAGGAATAATTTGCAATATTGTTAATGATTGGAGATACTCTATTACGGATGTTGAGGCGGATGTTCGTGGGGAGTTTACTCACAAACTATTTGCTTTGTGTCTGTAAAGGAGAGGGGGAAGGTTCTGGGAATGTGGAGGATTTTTAGGATTATTTCATGTGAGGGATGGGATGAAGTGAAAGAAGTCAAGGAATACTCAGTAGACGTCGTCACTATCTGTTCAGGGTCAATGCCTGGAGGACATGCGTGTGAAAATGACACGTCGGAAGTATGTATATATTATATTATATTTTTTGTATATTTTATTTTTCTTTTCTTTTCTTTTATATTTACACAATTTGCTGAAGAGGGTCCAATTCTAGGGCCGAAACGTTAAAATTCGCGATCAATAAAATTTTATATATATATATATATTAGTTTCATGCGCATTATTTACTGCGCCTGGCTCTTAATTAGCCCGTTCCTTTCATTTTATATATTTAATATCAGAGCCTCTTACTATTAAGTTTAATGATCGTATACATTTGATGCTTTTATAACCGCAATACAACTTTCAAAAACTCTAGAAGCAGAAAACGCGCGTAAACGAGCCATGCCGTTTTATCTAATACCTCTCCTCGAGCTAATTTTTCAAATAACCCTGGACCTTCTCGATCTTTTACTAATCATACCAATTATCCGCAACAATCTGTCCAACCACAACCCTCTCGAAATACCACGACTCCCTTTATAAGACCACTTATTCCGGGAAGACCTGGACCAAAATATCCTGTTGAAAAAATTTGTCGGTACTGTAAAAATCCTGGGCACCTTATAGATGAATGTCGTAAGCTCGCATACAGACAATCCGTTAGAAATAATCCATCCACTTCGCGTTCTTTTAATAATAATAATAATAATACTAGCATTCCGGGAAACTCACAGAGCGTTCTGGTAATCAGCGGCGTCCGCCGGAGCGATGTTCAACCGGGGCGCCCATCCCCTCCTCAAAACGCACCAGTAATAATCGCTTTACCTCAAAGACAGACTCCATCCTTACCGCCTGTGTTGGAAGAATAAAGGAAAAAACAAAATTCAGTGCATTACCTTCTGTTATCCTTTCTTCCCCAAATTTAAAAGAAGAATGTTCCTTTATGATCGACTCTGATTCCGGTGTTAATCTTATAAAAAAATGTGTTTTATCAATCAAGATGTAGTTTTAAACGACAAAGACAACCTATCTCTTTAAGGTATATCCTCTACCCTAGGATCTGTTATCCTATATTTACTTGATTTACCTACTATCTTTCACGTAGTTTCCGATACAGTCGGTTTTCTTCACGATGGAATTTTAGGAAATAATTTCTTGACGAGAAGAATGGCCAGTATAGACTACAAAAACAGACGTTTGCACTACGAAAATACTAGCATCCCTTTCTCGGAAACAACTTTCGTTCATATTGGAATACGATCCATTTCACCCTTTTATGTTAACATTATTAACTCAGAGAAACAATATGGATATATACCGCGTCTTACACTAATTGAAAACGTTTACTTTGGAGAAGCAATCGTCGCGAATATTAACGGTAAAGCTTACCTGCCTATTATTAACACAACTGAATACGAATACCACGTAGAGATTCCCTCTATTGAATTGCAAGATTTTGACTTTGTAGATGCACTTAAAGAATCCACGATCTTTGGTGATGTCATTGAAACCCGAGGGAACGAAACGACCAATGACGATGAAGTTCTAAATTCTAATCCTTCCGAGGAAGATACACTACGATCAAAAAGTTCCGGGAATTGGTAAATAAAACAGATTTTTTGTTAATTTTCGGGTACATTTATTTTATCGCCTTCAAAGTAGCATCCATCTGAAGCGATGCACATATGCCAACGCTTAACCCATTCATCCATACACTTTTCATAGTCCGATGAAGGAATGGCTTTCAACTCCCTCGTCGCATTTTCTTTTATTTCATCTATGCTCGAAAATCTTTTTCCACGAAGCGGTAATTTAAGTTTTGAGAACAGGAAAAAGTCGCAGGGTGCGTATCCGGAGAATACGATGCTTGTTGGATGGTATTTACTGCGTGTTTGGTCAAATAGTCGGCCACAATGCGTGCTTTGTGAGAGGGAGCGTTATCATGGTGCAAAATCCAAGAATTGTTTTTCCATAATTCCGGTCGTTTTCTACGCACAGAATCTCTCAAATGCCTCATTATACCCAGATAATACTCCTTATTGATTGTTTGACCCGTTGGCAGGTACTCATAATGAACAACGCCTCGATAATCAAAGAAAACTGTGAGCATAACCTTGATTTTTGATCGACTTTGACGCGCTTTCTTCGGTTTTGGTTCATTTTCATAGCGCCACTCGGATGATTGTTGGCTGGTTTCCACATCATATTCGTAAACCCATGTTTCGTCGTCAGTAATTATGCGTTTCATCATGGTAGGATCGTCTGTTGCCTCAGAAATTATCTCCTGGGCCACTGTCTTTCGGAACTGTTTTTGGACGAAATTCAAGTCTTTTGGCACAAGTCGTGCTGCAACGCGTTTCATGCCCAAAATATCCACCACAATGTGCTGTGCCGATCCATACGCGATGTTGAGCTCACCAGCTATCTCTTTGAGGCTTGCATGACGATTTTCGAGCACGATTTCCTTAACTTTTTCAACGCTATCATCGGTTGTCGATGTCGAAGGGCGTCCACTACGAGGTGCATCTTCAACTTCTTTGAGACCTTTTTTGAATGCCGAATACCACTCGTATACCCGTGTTTTCGAGAGAGCAGAGTTTCCGTAGGCTTTTTGTAGCATTTTTAATGCACAAGAAATATCGTTGGAAACACAAAACTTCAAACAAACTTTTTGTTCAATATTTTTTTCCATTTTGAAATGCGACGAAGTGCAAAAACTGGACCGATGTAAACAGACGCCAAACAACTACTATGATACAGATGGCGCTCACATTTAACAAAAGTGTCGGGGAAAGGTTTACAAATCCGAGAAAAAAAAATTATTCGATTCGGTAAAGCGCGTGTAATCTAAAAATACAAATTCCCGGAACTTTTTGATCGTAGTGTAACTCTATAAATATCACTGTAACCTTAGGGCATCCAGTGATCGTTAATAATTCACTGGAATCTGAAAACAATGCAGATTATGTTGATATGACCCGAGGGATACTAGCGAACTATAATCACTTTAATTCTTCCATTGATAACCCTTTATATTTTGAAGAGATCCAAAATAATAAAACTTCTGTAAACTTCCTTGACGAAGAAATTCCTTGTGACCGTACATCTGCTATTACGCAGCTCTTACGATTAGAACATTTAAACTCCGAGGAGCTAGATAATGTTAAATCGTTAATTCTTAACTATTCCGATAGATTTCGTCTCCCTATATCGATAATCTCGGAGCTACTAACACTACACAACATTCCTACTACCGACGAAATTCTTATCCATACAAAACAATATCGATATCCTCCTGTCCACAAGGACGAAATTAACAGACAAGTCAATAAATTATTATCCAACGATCTAATCGAATATTCTACATCTTATAACTCTCCCATGTGAATAATACCCAAAAAACCTGATTCTAAAAGTAACAAAAGATGGCGAATGGTCATCGATTACCATAGTCTCAATGAAAAAACCGTAGGAGACGCGTCCCCTCCCGAATATAACCGACATCCTCGATCAATAAGAATCTGCCAAATATTTTCCGTTCTTGACTTAGCTTTCGGTTTCCACCAAATTTCTATGGCATCAAAAGACGCCCCGAAAATTGCATTCTCAACCCCATACGGTCATTATCAATTTAAAAGAATGCTATTCGGTTTAAAAAATGCTCCCGTGACATTTCAAAGATTGATGGATAACGTTCTTTCCGGATTACAAGGTAACGAGCTATTTGTGTATATGGATGACATAGTAATCTACGCTAGATTATTAAAAGAACACGAGGTTAAATTTAATATATTGATGCAAAGATTAAGAACCGCAAAAACCAGACGAATGCGAATTTTTACGCCACGAGGTAGCGTATCTCGGTCATATAATCGGAGCCAACGGAGTCAAGCCGGATCCGAACAAAATAGAATCAATAGCTGAATTCTCTACGCCTAAAATCGGAAAAAATATTAAACAATTTTTAGGATTAGCCGGATATTATAGACTGTTTATTCCACAATTTTCTAAGACCGCTAAACCGTTAACTGATTTATTAAAGAAAAATAATGCATTTAATTAGCAACAACGCCAAACTGAAGCATTCAATATTTTGAAATCCGCATTATGTTTTGAACCGGTACTTCAATATCCAGATTTTACTAAATCTTTTATTTTAACAACCGATGCATCCGGATATGCTATCGGAGGAGTACTCAGCCAGGGACAAATTGGAAAGGATCTACCTATCGCTTACACATCCCGCGTGTTAAATGCCGCCGAATAGAATTATTCTACAATTGAAAAAGAATGTCTAGCAATAATTTATTGCACTAATCATTTTCGACCATATTTATACGGTAAAAAATTCACAATCATAACCGATCATAAACCTTTAATTTGGTTTCACTCAATTAAAGATCCTTCCTCGAGATTATGGAAATGGAGAACAAAATTAGTTGAGTATGAGTATAAAATACAATATAAAAAAGGCAGTTTAAATAATAACGCAGACGCATTATCCAGAAACCCTCCCGCGGATTACGCATTACCTCTGTTTACTACTAAGCATTCTGATAAATCATCAAACAACGCGACATCTTACTATGAATGTGAACCCGGTACATCCGCTCAGAATAACGATATAATAGATCCACCGACTGAATTTGTCCCGTTCAGTCTATAATGAGCCGTCTAGATAATGAGCCGCCCATACTCGAACGAACCATAGAAGAATATCCTAGTGATGACGATGACGATTAAAGGATAAACGAAATTAATAATCAATATGAAGAAATACTCGACCTTGGTAATAGGTATATTAGGCCGGTTCTACTCCGGGTCCTCCGTGGGGAGGGGGGTGCGGGGCGGGGGGGGGGGGTAATCGGGGGCGAGGGAGATGACGTCACGCGGGGTGGGGGGCTTATCAGTTCAAATTCCAAGAAAAGCTTATCTTATCAGTTCAAATTCCAAGAATTGCTTATCTTATCAGCTCAAGTTTCATGATATGTTTATAAACATATCAAGTTTCAAGATAAGCTTATCTTATCAGCTCAAATTTCATGATATGTTTATAAACATATCAAGTTTCAAGATAAGCTTATCTTATCAGCTCAAGTTTCAAGATATGTTTATAAACATATCAAGTTACAAGATATGTGCGTATTGCATTATGCGGTCACCCCGCGGTACCTCTCCCATAATACGCGGCTGCTAGAAAGATATCAATTACTACGTTATCTATTTCTACGAATTATCTGAGGGATATTTCTCGCAATCCCCTTTCGGAGAAATTAAACAATCGATCATACGTGAAGAGAAGAACAAAAGGTTGGATGAAATATAAAAGATTACCTTCTCTTTGGCGGTATCACCCCATACGCAGCAGTATGAGCGCCGATATCCGGCGGCTAAGATTACTTTGTCTTTGGCGGTCATGAGTAATCGCACTTTTTCGCGGTCATGAGTAATCGCACTTTTTTGCGTCAGGACATGTTTTTATAAAACAAAAGTGAGCGCCGATATTCGGCTGCTGGAATTTGTAAACAGATAACGAATATTACGCTATCTATTTGCTACGAGTATCGGAGGGATGGGGAAGTCGCGGTGATTTGTCGCGCCGACAGCGCGAATTGATAAACATGTAATGATTTATCTGCGCTTATCGACGAACGTGTCGTGACACATTTGTATAAACAAAACAGCATACTGCAGGTCGCTTTGGCGGTACCACCCCCAATACGCGGAATTACATGCGCCGATATCCGGCTGCTGGAATGTATAAACAGATAGTGAATACTACGATATCTGTTATCTTAGGGCTGCTAAGATTACCTTTTCTTTGGCGGTACAACCCCGTACGCGGGGCGGTGGCGCTTATCGCAGTTCGGGTGCCGCTTATCGCGTTTTTGTTTTTTATTCGGGGGTATAAACAAAAACGAGTGCCGATGTCCGGTGAGTATTATAATTGATAATGCAATGAAGGAGATCATCTTTCGGAGAAATTAAGGAATCGATCATACGTGAAGAGAAGAACAAAGGGTTGGACAAAATATATAATGAGGACCGCCGCCGTGTGAAACCATAGGACGTGATTTTGAGAGCGCATAGAACGGTTGCGAAGTATGAAAAAAATGGAACCAGAGATCATCACCATTGAGGATAGTGATGATGAAGTTGAGGTGATCGAGGACGATGTGGTGATGGAGGTCAATGAGGTGAACGAGGTGATGGAGGTCAATGAGGTGAACGAGGTGAACGAGGCCGGGAGGATATTCTGGAGGATGGAAGCGGTTGAGAATGTGGAAGAAGTTGGAGCGGTAATCGAGCCCATTGCAGACTCGAATTATGGCAGTGAGTGCGACGGTATCGATTATGATGTGCACGTACAAATCATCGACACAGCAGATATCAGCGCCATGGATGATGATAATAGGATGTGTGCAATACATATATATTATCAACCATGGGGTGGTGATGAACAACTGTGTGCAAGGTGCTTCCTACGTAGAAGAGATTCATACAGAAGAAATCCATACGTAGTGATCGATGTCGTGCGCACTCATAGGACGGCACGGTTGGGTCTACTACTGAGGCAATAGTGCACCGAGTGCTTTATCGCGATGGACCAGCTACTCATGCGGAATATGTGTCCAATGTGCAACCCGTGTAAGTATACCATCATATAAAATATTTAATAAAAATAAAAAATAAATTAATTTTTCTGTGCGCAGAAGAAGAAGCTCCATCGTGCCGCCCTGAGCCGACACCCGCCGTGCCGCCAACGTCCGCAGATCCACCGCGGATCCATCACCGCGTCCCCGCCATCGCTTCGTCTCGCCACCGCTTCACCTCGCCGACGCCAACGCAGCTTCGTCGCCTCTTTACCTCACCCCTCGCCCCATTTTTATATTTTTAATTGTTAATTTTTTTCCTTTTTAAATTCACACACACACATTTATTGTGTAAAAACATACACATTATTTATGATTAAAAAATTATAAGTATTAAAAAATCTTATTTATTTTTAGATTAAGATGTCCTTTTCCTTTCTTTCCATCTCTTATTATTAAAAAAAAAACAAAAAAATATATATATAATTAAAATTAGTATTAAACCTATAAGTAAAAAAAAACATATAATAAAATTATTCTTAAAAAAATCTCTCTCGTCGAACGCCTTGCGTACGCCTCGCGTGCGCCTCTCTCGACGCGTTTGCCGCGTGCGCCCAGTTCGCGATATATCGAAGAGAGCGGCCGCTCTCTCGCGCCACGCGGTCGCCCCGCGCGCCCGCCGGCACCCCACCTCGCGCCGCTTCGCGCCCGGTCCGTTCCACCGCGCCGTATCTCTCGCGTGCGTCTCGAGATATCTCTTATCTCGCATGTACCCTGACGCAACATCTCTCTCGCGTTCGTCTCGCGCTGTCTCTTTCTATCCTAGTGGTTGCTCTCTCTCATGATAACTCTCTCGCAAGGAGCTATGCATGAAAGCTTGGACGGATGGGAGAGCGCGCCAAACGCAAAGAAAGTACACCGTGATATAGACATATATATTTTAATTTATTCTGCTTATATTTATTATACAAATATAATTTGTTCTTACATATTAAGATGTAAAAGCTAAAGCTACCAGCTCGCAATCGACGAGTTGATGCTTGTTGAAGGCGTCGCTAGCGCGTATTACATTTGCTACTTCTTTAGGATCCGTTACAGTAGATGCTACATTGGAGAATTGTGTAAACTTAGCATCGACCGTTCCAGTAAGTCTAGCCAATCGATCAAACGTTATATCGATGCGTGGATCGAGCTCGAACATACGTTGTAACGTCGATTCGATCATCATCATGCGATCATCATCACTCGTTACATCTGAAGATTCTAGACTTATGAGTTTGGTGTCGTTAATCATGTGAAATCGCACTGTTAGCGGTCCAACACTTATAATATTATACACATCTTGTGTGGAGTCGTTTCGAAGCAAATTCTGAATATTGTGGCGTTGCTCGTAAAGTCCCTTCCAAGTTTCGAGAGATAACAGCAGTTGTTTTCCTCGATGATTTCCTATGATCTCCACGTAACTCGGTGGATCGATTTTGATACCAATTTCCAGGAATTTAAATTCCGTGGCTGTCAATGCGTATCGGATCCAGCAATTGGATGCTGTATCTTCAGTTCTCCCTCGATGTATAGGAAACTCTCACACGGCAACGTATACAAATCCTGTTGTTGTATGGGTATTCTTATCTCATCACTGTGTCCGAATGTTGTGTTGGCAAACGGGTTGTATGTGTGAGTCTCAATCTTGACGATGCGATCGTCAAAGACTGGCTCTTCCCCGATGTTGAGAATGTCGGTCATCGTTCAGATGTTTCGCACCGCGAATCCCAAAGAATGTAAAAACGCAACGTTTGATGCTTCTTGATGAGTTTCTTTTTATTTGTGCGCCCGGTTGATTTGCTATTAGCGAATGATATTGTCGCTGGCCGTGGAAAAATTGTATTGTCTCTCGCGTCTTTCGATCCGTTCAACACGAGCATCTCATACACCCTCGTATGGGTGTTATCGCTGTCGCCGTCGTACGTGTAATCTAACTGTGATCTCTTCCCCTCGAAAATCGAGTAAATGTCCGTCCTGGTCGACAACGCGTAACATCAAATCCGTAATGCTCCGCGCGACGATCGGAAGGTAAATGATCTGCGCCGGCGTTTCCGATATCTTATATCCTGGTGGTACCCTCGGTGAAAATTCATGTATCGTGTGAACGAATTTACCGTTACTGTATGCACCCGCGGTCACGTTACACTCTATGCGGATAATGTTCACGTTGATAATGTTAATCGGCATGTCCGACTCGTACCATTTTCGCGGTTGCAGTATACGATTGGAGAATCCCAGTAGTGATCCAATGTTGTTGGGCTTGCTAAAGTCTATTCTGTAGGCGCATTTAATCTCGCTTCTCATCGTATTGTAGTTAGCACGGAGCACTATCGGATAACCTTCAAAATCACGTTGTCATTGGTTTTTTTATCACCATCATGAACAGCGTGATGTTTCCGTGAAAGTGCACGTTTCAAAAACTCATGTATCGCTTGCAACTCGTACGAGCCCTCAGGAATCGTAATTTCCGCATTATCGTTGCCAAAGTAAAATTTATTATTCGAGGAATTCACATTCGATATAGTGTGATAGGTTTCAAAATCCGCTAGACCGAGTTCGTATTCCGCGTCGCTCAAATCTATGGGGGGAAAGTAGTTGACCGCGAGGACGCTACTCTTCCCCGTTACTGTTAGTGTTAGTGTTATGATCATATTTCCCATTTAAAGTCCACACCGAGGACTGGTTAGTTATAGAAGAACACACAGCGATAAGCGGATACTGCGATCAAATGAATATATATACTATATTGCGTTTTCCATTAATTGCGCAATCAACATATGACATTATAAGCGTAATTGAATTTCCTATACCCTCTAATAAAAATGTATACACTTATGTAAAAGTCAATAATAAAATGATTATTGTAGATAAGGAAAAATTAAAATATTCAATGATAACTGAAGACGATTTACAAAAATGTAATAATATTAACTCACAATACATATGCGAATAATGTTTACCTATATATCGCGTAAATTCAGAAGCACCGTGCGAAATACACATGTACACACAGCGGCAGCGTTATCAGTATAATTGTAATATAAACACTATGTCTTGACTTATATGAAATGGATAGCGCTACAACAAACACACGCCTGTTTATACTCGACCGCCGCCGAACAGACGATAACTATACAATGTGACGAACAGTCTGAAGACAGAAAAGTAATAAAAAATACGAGTAAAATCACTCTAACAGACGAATGCAAACTACTTACAACAGACATGACGATAGAAACAAAAGAAACAATCTATAACACAAACATACAATCATACCTACCCGAAATTAATCTAACGTTTTCACGAGACAATAATATGACGATTTGAAACCAAGACACGTTAGAAAATATAACACAACACCGTGTAGAATTAATGAAACCTAAAGCCAATCTAGAAGACATAAATAACGATTTACAAAAGAACGAACAAAACTTTTTCACACAGAAACAGTTCATATACCCAATGGCGTCTAGCGGAATAATAACGATAATCATAATATTCATTGTAATTTGGATAATTATGCAACGAAAAAATAAAAATAAAAGACAACTATCCGCTAGAATACTAGACGACGAAGATTACAGTCTACCCAGATCAACATTAAAAAGAAGTCAAAGTACACGATTCTAGAAATAAGAAACGATTATTATTATACATATATATTGTACAGGGAAAAAAATAAAATTGTTATTCTAAATAGTTTAAGAAAAATTGAAAAAGAAAAAGGGAAAAAGTAATTCTAATCTTCAAAATATATACTAATACTTTTCCCAAGTAAGAAGAACTCCATCACTCCGTTTTTCTTTTTCAACAGGGGAGGGGTGATATAGCCCGAGTAGCTATGTAGATAAGTTTTATATAAGTATAAAGGAAGCATCCCAGACGCGAAGGAATACACGAAACGCTAAATGCATGGGTTTTCACAATCCCTTTGTGCTGGTCCGATTTAACCGGAGCGGCAGAGCCGCTCCGGTAGTGTGACGCCAGCCTAACGCAGCGAGCCACGCGCGAAAACCGACCTTGCGAAAAATGCAAGCGAGAAAGTTCGACTTTGAACTTCCTCGTCTGCATCCGGACAGCGAGAAACCCTTACGCATTAATACCTGTTACCAGGCACCCCCTCTTATGTTAAAAAGCCGCGATAATATAAAGGCTCGCCGCTAACACGCGCGAGCCAATCAATCAATAAAATTATTAAAGTACAGAACGGTCAGTCTGTCTGTCGAATATCGAAATCAAAAAGATAAGTAATCGCGAGTACGAAAAGAGGAGTAAGACGGAAGTGCGCTGAATAAATAATAATTAAACACTTTATGTCAAATTAAAGAACTTTTAATTAATAAACATTAATAACACGAATAGTAGTGAGAAGTTGGCCCTATTGTGGAATTCCATTTCCTTCACCTGGCCTGATCCCGTAAATAAAAATTATACGTGCCATAATACGGCACAACATGTATACATATTTACACCCCTTACTATGCTATATATACATATATTTTATTGCATTTTATTTGCTTCTGCAAATAGAATAGAATGCAATATTAGATAGATAAAAAAATGCAAAATTTTGCAATTTTAATATTTTCTGCATTTCACATTAAATAGATCTACTCTAATTATAGAAAATAATTCATCTGAATATTATACATTATATTTTTCTAAATATACTTAGTGTGATTTTTTGATTTCACTTCTTTTTAATGCTATTTTAAGTTTTTTCCATATTATTAATAAAGATAAAATATAATTTATAAATATAATTTTTTAGATGATATTTTTGATGCTTAATATTTGTAAAGTAAACAATAAATATAAATTTTGAGAAAACATATATATAATATTTTTGATGGCGATTAATTTTTACAATTATAAATAGATCTATTCTATAAAAATAATTAATCTGAATATTATCCATTATATTTTTCTAAATTTATTTAGCGTGATTTTATGATTTCACTTCTTTTTGAGGTTAATATTTTGTTTTTTTCCCCGTTTATTAATAAAGATAAAATATAATTTTCAAATATAATTTTTGAGGACATATTTGTGATGGCGATTAATTTTTGTTAAGATAACAAATATATAATTTATATAATTTTTGAAAAGATAATATTTTTGTGATGGCGATTAATTTTTGTAAAGAACTATTTTGGCTAAAGAAAGATTACTTAATGCTTTTTTTACATCTGTGATGTCTTTTTTAGACGGATTTCACATATTTTTGCAAAGTATAGTAAGACATTAAAAAATATATACGTGCGTGCGTGCGTGCGTGCGTACGTGCATGCAACTATCACCTTGTCTTTCAATAATTGCGATAACATTTTCGTTCTTATTTGTCTTTGTTTTACGGTATGTTTTGCATATTTATCAATATTTATATTATACCTTATTAAAAATATAATCTCTCTCTTCCGCTTTTTCTTTCTCCCTTTCTCTCTCTTTCCCTCCCGCTTTCTTACCCACTCACTCACTTTCTCTCTCTCTCTCACACACACACACTGTTTCTCTCTCTCCCTCTCTGTACGTACGCACACATGCACGCACAGGTAGGTACGCGCGCACACATGTGCGAACGCACATATGCACGCAAAATGTGAATACAAATGCGCGCGCATGTGTGAGTGCGCGCGTTCGTACGTGTGCGTGCATGCGTATGTAAGTTTGCGTACATGTGTGCGTGCCTACGTATGTGTGCGAGCGTAAATACGTGTGCGTGCATGTGCGCAGCAGAGCAGGAGAGCGAGAGAGAGAGAGAGAGAGAGAGAGAGAGAGAGAGAGAGAGAGAGAGAGAAAGCGGGAGAGAGAAAGAAAGCGGAAGAGAGAAAGAGAAAGCGAGAGAGCGAGAGAGCGAGAAAAAGAGGGAGAGAAATAGAATTGGTGCGGAATAGATGCGGAATGGATGTGGAATGGATGCGGAAAGATGCGGAATCAGTGATGCCAGAAACAGGTCGCAAGCAACACGCAACCGTAGTGGAGGGGGATAACATACACAAGCGAACCGCGTACATGTAAAGCGCCGATTGAGCTCACAGGTACGCAATTTTCGCTTGTGTGCGTCATTCTCCCCACTACGGTGCGTGTTGCTTGCGACCTGTTTCTGGCATCACTGTGCGGAATAGATGCGGAATAAATGCGGAATGAATGCTGAATGGATGCGGAATAGATGCGGAGTTGTTGCGGAATAGATGCGGAATAGATGCGGAATTGGTTCGGAATAGGTGTGGAATTGATGCGGAATGGGTGCGAAATGGATGCGGAATAGGTGTGGAATATGTGTGCTAAGAGAGAGAGAATAAGAGAGAAAGCAGGAAAGAGAGAGAAAGCGGGAGAAAAAAGAAAGCAAGAGAGAGAGAGAAAGCGGGAGATAGAGAAAGCGGAAAAAAGTGAGAGAGAAAGCGAGAGAAAGAGAGAAAGCGGGAGGGAGAGAGAGAGAGAAAGCGGGAGAAAGAGAAAAAGCGTGAGAGAGAGAGAGAAAGAGTGGGAGAGAGTATAAGAACGAGAGAGAGGGGGGGGGAAAGAAAAAGAGAGAGCGGGAAATAGAGAGAAAGCGGAACGTGCGCACGCACACAATCTACGCGTTTTGAAACTAGATAAACATGGGTCTTGCGACAGTGGCGCCATTTAGCGGTATATCTGTGAACCTGGAAAATTCCGACGACATATCTGAATGACACATTTCTGAATGACGGCAGAAAAATGCATAATGAATGTAGCGCTTTGGTCTTGCGTGATTACGCCGCAGAGAGGATGTGAGCTAGCCGTAAATGACGAGGCGCAGTGATTCGGTTATTTGATCTCTTTATTAGTAGTAGTATGTACACTATATACAGTAGTGTGTCGTCTTTGCTGATATCTGCAAAACGCACAGCTTTCGTACTCGAGATGCTCACGTGTGATCTTTTGAGGGGCCCTGAAAAGGGCCGTTTGGTGAGTCCTGAAAAGGACTGTTGTATAGTCTTGAGAAGGACTGATCTACCGGGATCTACGTTCCTCAAAACGTTATTGAAGGCCTCGTCCGAGTACGCCGTAGAGGTCCCCAACGGCTGCGAGATGTTCTGCCGGTCGGTGCTGGTGCAGATCTTGCGCGCTCCTTTGCTGGAGGAGGCTCCGGTGGCGTGCGGCTTCGAGTCTCCAGCGGGTCTGGTCCAGGCGTGTCGGTCTGCGTCGCCGCGGATGTCAGTGGCTCCCAGTCGCTATCCGATTGGGTAGCATGGTCGATGCTTCGGACCTTAACCCTGGCCTGAGTGCCCCGATGTACGCGGGCCGGTGCCGCGGTCTGCGTTGCCGTGGACGTTGGTGGCGTCGGAGACGTGTGCAGTGGTGATACCAAGGGTGGTATGACCCAGGTCTCCCTGGGGCTGGTGTATCGCCTTATCCGCACGTCGTTAAGAGGTGCCTTGGCGGCCTGGTGAGTCGTGGAGGCCGCAGCTCCAGCCATGTCAGTGTCCAAGGGAGCAGGCTCCAATGGACGTGGCGCTCGGCTTTTATTCCTGCAGGTGTTGCAGGTCTCGCGGCTACCTCGATCCGCTCATTGCCTGGTGATCGTGGCGGCGGTTGTGACCGTGGTCGGCGTGAACTCTGGATGTGATCTTCCGTCTGCACCGCTGTGAAAGAGAACTAGCGGGTCGGAAGACAGCGCTGTGCCTAAGTTAGGTCAAAAAGTCAGGCGCTATACGCTATATGCTTGGATTATACTCCGCTAGCAGTTCCGTGGCTGATTCATCCGCTTTGCGCGCGGCCTTATATGCTGGCCGGAGCGGCATCTTAACTGCGGGAAAATATTCCGCGGTTGCGCCACGTAGCGGCGTGGCTCCGTACCGCTGCCTCGTAGCACAGGCGCTTGCGAGAAAGCTTCGCTCGCTTGGTTGCCTGTGTTCAGGCGCTTTTGTGGGGCCGTTTAGGCCGCCACAATGAATATTAAGGTCTTTACATCCAATGTATCTACCAGTGTCGTTATGATATCATTACATTCGGACAAATCCATGCTCTCTATTGATATGTTCATTTTTTCGAAAAGATGGTCAGATTTACGAGATATTTCAATTCATTTTTAATTATTTTCGTAAAAACGTCCTCGTTCCGGTAAATGATACGCAGTAGCGTCTGTTAGTAAAATATTGAAAAGAGACGAAAGACATACTTAGCGAGACGCTACCGCGTCTCTTGATTATTTTCATTCGATATTTGCGATGTTTTCAGCGTATATTAATGATTAACAACAAAACGAGCAGGGTTCCTTGCACCATATCGTTGGAATTTATTTCCTGACAAAATTTTATGGACGGACGAGGCGATCTTTACACCGTACGGCATATTTATTTCTCGCAATTTTTTATTGTGGGAAGAGGAAAACCCGCATGCCGTTCGCTAGGGTGCGTTTTAATATCGTTGGGCGATAAATGTATGGGCAGGAGTAATCACGAACAGAGTGGTAAGTAGTCGTGTGCGTTAAAAAATTTTCTTCCTGCGGCTTTCTTCAAACGTTTTCGCATCTGTGGTTTTCAGATTGGCCCATACTTTCTTCCGCCGCGTCTCAATGGGGAAGTATACGCGGACTTCCTCGAAAATCAGTTGCCTCTGCTCCTCGCGGACGTCCCTCTCCGCGTACGGGCAGAGCTAATTTATCAGCAGGACGGAACTCCTGCACATTTTCCCCGTCAAGTACGGCAACTTTTAAACGCGCGTTTTTTGGGAAGGTCGAGGAGGCCCTATCGCTTGGCCGGCACGGTCGCCAGACCTTAATGTGCTAAATTTTTTTATTTGGGGGTATGTTAAAAGCTTGATTGAGAATCGGCGTGATGGTACAGAAAATGAAGTACGCAAAGTGATTTTAGCGGCCTTCAATACTATCACGCCGGAAATGGCATATCGTGCAACGCGCAGTATTGTTCGTAGAGCCGAATTATGTATTGAAGAATGAGGGAGACACTTTGAACAGCTTTTACGTTAAAAAATGAGAGTTAGGCCTACTGAAGACACTTTTAAAAAAACGCGCCATGCTATCTAGTGCAAGGTGGTGAGAAAATGATAGCACCGCTACATTTTCTTGCCATAAAATTATTTCAACAAAATCACGAGACAATTATCGATCGATATGAGGTCCCAGCGTCACGCGCCGCTTCTGCCCGCTCGCCGCTCGCGCGTACGACAGCTCTCGTCGCGCGACCATATTTCGTTGCCATGTGACACTCGCCGTTGGCACGCCTAAAGCGTACGTTCTACGGTCTAGCTGCGCGAAACGCGCGCTCCTTAGCCAATACTTATTAATTAATATTTTAATAATTATTGCGAAAATTGCAAAATGGTAAAGGACTTTTCTTTTCAGTTTACTGCGCTCTATCCGCTCACGAGCGTTGGTCCGTTTAATACCGGACACCCTGTATAATAAAGAAATCCCCGTCAAGCGCTGGCACGCAGCTGACAGTTTTCTAGTAAGTCATTTTTGAGTTACATATTCTTATAATCTTGCCATCACCTATACACTACCGTCAAAAAGTTTAAGATTAAAGTAATAAATAAAGATCATGGAAAAAATACAAAATAAAAATGCTTCAAATTATAAACAAATTAAATTTTATCTTAAAAAAAATACATAATAGTACAAGCAAGTAATAGAAGTTTTTAGTTTATAAAAAATCATTAAACACTTTTCTCATAAAAAAATCCATCCTTTTTCTCTAACTTTCACAGTTTTTTTTGCACTCGGGGCAGGAGGGAGGAAATGCATTACGCATTTCCCCGGGTCCGGCCCCGGGGTTATGTGGGACTCACCCTATCTATCGGATATACCCACTAAAACCTCCCCCCGACGAGGCTGCTTTTTCTTTAGAATTTGTCAGACTCGGGCTCCGCTTACGCAATACTGCCGCAGCCGTTGACAGTCATGTGCACCCTTCCTCGTAACTCCTCCTTCTTCCAATCCTAACCCCTAAACTCAAGAAACCCTATTCCCTTTTATTTTATTATCCCCAAAGAATCTCCCCTTCCCCCAACTCCTGTCCCATCCCAACCATCCTCCGGGACACCCCTAGGATTGAAAACTGTTTGCCTACGGTCGGCATTACTAACCATGTTTGTTGTTTTAGGACATCCGAAGATGTGAAAGAACTATACGAGCTGTCTGTCTTAGAGATTACACTTTCTTATATATTCATTTGTATAGGGTCATTACTATAATCCAAAAGAGGTGTCATCGTAGTTCGGAAGGGATCTAACACTCACCGCTCCTGCAGTTTGTCTAGCCCTCTCTGTATCTTTGGCCAGCATGACTGTTTGCAAAATGAGTCATAGCCGTCCACGCCTTTTCAGAGTCGATCATGATCCTGACGACCGCTTCCATAGCTAGGTTTGGGCCAACTGCCTTTTTAAGTTTATCTCTCTCAACTGACCATGCCAAACACGTTTGTAGTGTGTGTTCCGCTGTGTCGGGCTTTCTGCCACAATGTGCGCAGATTGGACTGTCAGTTTTTCTGTGTAGGTAGTTATTAAAACACCTATGTCCCGTCAGTATCTGGGTCAGATGGAAGGCCATAGAGCCACGTTTCCGTTCCATCCAGTCATTTAGGGCCGGGAGTATAGCGTCCCTGGTTCTGACTCCGGAAGTCTCTGGTTTATCCATGAATAAATGCCGTATTGTCGCCGCATTATAAGGTTCTCACCGTCTTTTAGCTCTCTCGGCACTACGAAACCATTCGTCACTTTTTCTTAGATCGAGGATCCTTATGAAAATCCTCTTTTTCATAGCCGCTACTAAGTACAGCGGCGGCATCCTCGCAAGCAACGTAGCCGCGTCGAACGATACAGTTCTGTAGGCCGAGATTACGCGCAAGGCCATCGTGCGTTGCAGTTTGCGAATAGATAGTTGTACCTTTTTGGTGGACGATAAAGCGTCACTCCAGATTGGCACCCCATACGTAAGTATGGACATGAGCACACATTGGCGAATAACCGCCTTTTTTCGCGGGAGCGGTGCACTTAGACACAGTACAATTGGACACGTTGCAAATGGACACAAAATTTTGCACACGGTTCAATTGGACACCGTTCATTTGGACACGTAAAAGTTGCACACCGTTCATTTGGACATGTGAAAGTTGCACACCGTTTAGTTGGACACATAAAAATGCATACCGTTCAGTCGGACACGTAAAAATGCACACCGTTCATTTGGACACATAAAAGTTGCACACGGTTTAATTGGACACGTAAAAGTTGCACACGGTTCTGTTGGACACGGTGCAAATGGACACCGTTTAATTGCGCAATACAAAGTAGTATTGCACATGGGTTTGTAACGGGAGGGCGGGGGGTGTGGTCTGTACGTGTACTTTCCAAATGAACGGTGTCCATTTGCATCATGTCCAACAGAACCGTGTGCAACTTTTACGTGTCCAATTGAACCGAGTGCAACTTTTTCGTGTCTAAATGAACGGTGTGCATTTTTACGTGTCTGACTGAACGATGTGCATTTTTATGTGTCCAACTGAACGGTGTGCAACTTTTACGTGTCCAAATGAACGGTGTCCAATTGAACCTTTTCCAATTGAACCGTGTGCAAAATTTTGTGTCCATTTGCAACATGTCCATTTGCAACGTGTCCAATTGTACCGTATTCAAATGAAGGCCACTCCCTTTTCGCTTCTCCCGATCCACGGAGATTGGGCATAAGTCTACCCAATGCTCTCATAATTTTCGCCGCTTTGGACTCCGTGTATTTGAAGTGTTATCTGAAGTTTAGCTTACTTTCGCGGATGACTCCAAAGTATTTTATGGCGCTCTTGACTTTAATAAGCTCATTGTCTACGATTACCTCCGGTATTCTTTCGAGTTTTCTTTTTCGGTTAAAGATAACCGCTTCTGTCTTTGATCCAAAACTGTCAGGCCAAGTTGTTTGATTCTTCTCAGAACCGTAGCAATTTGCAAGTTGGCGCGCGTAACGGCCTCAACCACATTGTTCGATGTTGCTATTACAAGCTATCGTCCGCGTAGTATATTATGGAACAACCAGGTTCCGTCTCGGATCTTAATACGCAGTCATATGCCACATTCCATAGGAGTGGCCCCAGGACTGAGCCCTGGGGCAGCCCAGCCATGACTGATCTCGTTTGCGTGCCGCCACCATTTATAGCGTATTCCACATATCGGCAGTACAAATAGTTGTTCATAATTCGACGTAAATAATCTGGGAAGCCTTTTCTACGCATGGCCTTTCTAATTAACGGCCATGGGAGGGAGTTGAATGTGTTGGCTATATTTAAGCCGACCGCAATTACAACCCCTCCTTTCGCCGTATTTTTAGTCACAATGTTTTTCATCCTTAGCAATGCGTCACAGGTTCTTGTTCATCCATATGTTCATCCGTTCTGCGATTTGTTCGAAAATCTTACCTGTCTCTTCCAAGAGGCATATCGGACGAGCCTTGAGAAGACCACCCTGTACCGGGCTTTTTGGAATTAGCACCAGTCTTCCTCTCTTCCAGGTGGGTCTTCCACGTGGGAATATTCCTTCGCGCAGGCATTTGTTGTAACAGTTTGTTACTTTGGCGATCATCGCGCCCGAGGCTCTACTTTACGCTGAGTTGAATGCCATCCAGATTGGGTGCTGTGTTGCTCCCACCTTTCTTTTTGATGGCAGCGAAGGTTCGTGCGTTGAGATGTTCCATTCCTCATTTCATGTAAAATCCCATTCTTCCGCGAGGTCATGAACCTCGCCAATAGGGAAAAGGAAACTCAGCAGTCTATCGAGGGTGTCATCGTCCAAAGTTTCAGTGAGTCCTGGCGAGGATCTTCATAGTCGTTTAAGGACCACCTTATAGGGGAGGCCCCATGGGTCCGATTCAATCATTTTGACTAGTTCCTGCCATGCAGAGAACTTGGCCTTGTTGATCTCTAGACGAAAGTGCCTCTTCGCTCGTCTGTAGATAGATCTGTCCGTTTCCTCCTGCCTCTGCCATTGTTTACTCCGGTTCCAGGCCCTTCTGGCTCTGACATTCCGATCGTAAACGCGCAATCGTGTTATTCCATCAGTAAATTTGTTTTTTAAGACCAAATGTCCGGCTTCTGGGTACAGCCGCGTCGTAGCCATCCCGCAGCACTCGACTCATCCATTTCTGCCATCCTTCGGAAGTTGAGGCCTCTATTGGTGTTGCACCCACGCTGCAAGCTCAGTCCAGTGCCATCCTGAAAGTCCCCACATCTATTTTTTAAAAATTCCACCTGGGGGGGCATTATTGTGCCGATTCCTAGGCAGATTTGAGACGGGGTCCCCAATATGGGGATATGTACCTATGGTCTGAGAGGTTCTCGATGTCCAGGACCACATGCCAGCCTCCAATTCCATGAATCAAGTCCGACGTGACCCACGTAAGGTCAACAATAAATGACCTACCATTCATCGATCAACTCTTCTCTCCTATTAGTGTAGGGGAATTCTCAGTTTACCGACTTAGCATTAAAGTCCCCGCATATTATAGTCTTTTGATTGTCTAGAGCTCTGGTAGCGTCGCCCAACTTGTCAAGGGCTTCTAAATATCCCTCTCTATAAGATCACATTGAGGGATATGTAAACTGAAACCACATTAAATTCTCTACATCTAATCGCGAAAAACCTGTCACCTCTCATGACGAGCGAACACGTCCTAACAAGGAACTCCGGTTTCCAGTGTAGGGCCGCTCGTCTATCTTTACTGGCGAACCAGAATAAAGAGTCCGATACGTGTCTGGGTTCCGCGACTACGCAAAAACCGGCTCCACTAAGTATTGGGCTAATAGATCTTGGGCCCGCCAGGTTCACATTGTGGAAACCAACATTGAACATATGTACTTATGAAATTAAATACGATCTAATTTTGTCTATATAACGAGCGCTGCTGCCACGCGGTCTCGCGCTGCTCGCTCACGCACCTGCCGCCGCTGCGCGCGCATCTCAAGTTGCGCGTCGCGCTATCCGCCGCCTTTCGCGCATCTGGAGGCCCAAAATCAAATGAGCAACCGATCCGTGTAAAAATAAAAACATTATCGACCTCCGACTTTCCGGAAGATTCCCTGTCGCTTTTGTTCTGAGACAAAAGTGATGTATTGCTGTCGGGAATCTTCCGGAAGGTCGTGTCAATAAAACAACCCGCCCGAGATCACCGGGCGTCTTTTGCCGAAAGCACTCCGAGCTGGACGCACGTACACTTGACGCTAATAATTAGATCACTTTCGCATCACTTAGTCTCGCGTTTTCGATCGCGTTATTTTGCGTTGTCTCGCACTGTTTTACGGAAGGTCGTGTCAATAAAACAACCCGCCCGAGATCACCGGGCGTCTTTTGCCGAAAGCACTCCGAGCTGGACGCACGTACACTTCACGCTAATAATTAGACCACTTTCGCATCACTTAGTCTCGCGTTATCGATCGTGTTATTTCACGTTGTCTCGCACTGTTTTACGGGTTTTCTATAACTTCATCTGTATAAAGCCTTGTAAATAGTTCGCTTGTGAAATATACTGTACAGATCAACTTTATTATTTTTTTTGTCTCTGTTCTATTAACGTTGTTCTTGTGTCTCGTCTTCCGCGTGCTCACTAACCGCGCCTCTGGTCCGGGAGAAATCCGAAATTGCGACCGCTCCGTATCGCACATTTATGGTCCTTCGAGCCGGATCCTTGTTCCATCGTCACATCCGGCACTCGCGATCGTCGCAATCTTGTAAGCCAGTGGTGATCACAGTGGTGAAGTGAGTGTACTGTGGGGAAGAGAAATGGAAGCGTTAGTCGCGGCACAGCGAGAACTCCACCACGCCTCGCCTTGCCGCTATCTCTCGAGAAACAAGAGTGTGAGGACTTCTTCTCGCGAACGCTTCAGCGGCTGTCCGACGGCCGCTATCAAGTCCGCTTACCTCAGACCGGAATTGCCAGACCTCGCCTTCACACGTCGCGCCGCGTTTCGCCTTCTCGAGGTCATGTCGCGCCGATTCGAGCGCGACAGCGAATTTGGTGACCGGTATCGAACTTTTATGGCCGACTGCCTCGCCCTCGGTTACATGACGCCTGTCACGGGAGCACCGTCCAACACCAGATTCCGTGCGTGTTACTTGCTGCACCATGGAGTACTGCGGGGCTCCGGCGTTGATGCGAAGATCCGTGTGGTCTTCAACGGATTCGCTCGCGGCGCGGCCAGAGTCTCGCTCAACGACTCCGTGCTCACCGGGCCCAACCTGCTGCCTGCGCTCGCGGACGTCGTAACGCGATGGCGACGTCATCGCTACGTCTTCGTCGCGGACGTGGAGAAAATGTACCGCCAGATCGCGGTACATCCGGACGACAGGAACCTCCAACGAATCCTGTGGAAGGAGAAACAGCAGGTTATGAATACGAGCTATCAACGGTCACTTACGGGCTGGCGTGCGCACCTTATCTCGCAATGCACACGTTGCGCCAGCTCGCCAGCGACGAGGAGAGCCGATTTCCACTAGGGGCCGAAATGCTGCGCCAGGATATCTACATGGACGACATACTCACCGGCGCGTCCACCCTGGAGTCGAGTTGTCAACTGCGGGAACAAGTGGCTTCGCTGTGCATGGTGGGCGGCTTCCCGCTGAGGAAGTGGGCCGCTAATCACCGGGATCTCCTGGCAGACGTCCCCTTGGATCATCGATTACAGTCCTCCTCAGACGTCCTGCTGCCTACCGATGAGCATTCCGTACTGGGGCTGCGATAGTGCCCGACGACTGACAATTTCACGCTTACTGTGCGGAAGCCCGAGAGCGCTCCTCCGACAAGGCGCCCAATGCTCTTGCAGACGGCCCGGCTTTTCGATCCGCTGGGTTGGCTGGCACCGATAGTCATCCGGGCGAAAATAATCCAGGCCACTTGGATTCAGCGGCTGGACTGGGATGCCCCCTTGCTTTGGACGAAGTCGCTGCATGGATCGAACTCGAGGAGGAGCTCCCCTTACTGGAGGGAGTCCGGGTACCCCGCTGGTTTCGCGGTGATGCCTCGGCGGGCACCCTGGAGATCCATGGCTTCTCTGACGTCTCCGAACGAGCCTACGCCGCCGTGATCTATCTTCGGGCGATGGCCAACGAGGAGCCCCTCATCACACTGGTGCTGGCGAAAACCAAGGTCGCTCCGGTGAAGCGCGTTTCACTGCCCCGGTTGGAGCTCTGCGCTGCGGCCTTGCTGTCCAAACTGACCGAACACGTCAGGGTTGTCCTAGGCTTGACGCCCTTCGCTGTGCACCTCTGGTCGGACTCCACGGTCACGCTTAGCTGGATCCGCGGGCATCCTGCAAAATGGACAACGTTCGTCGCTAATCGCGTGGCCGAAATACAGCGAACCAACCAGGAAGTGAGATGGCGACACGTACCTGGACGAGACAATCCGGCGGACTGCGCTTCTCGAGGGGTGTCCCCGAGGGAGCTCCTGGATCATCCGCTATGGTGGCGAGGACCCGGCTTCCTGAAGGGTGACACACCAACTTGGCCGACGGACTCCGGCCTGCAGGACCACGCCGACATCCCCGATTGTCGCTCACCTCGATGCCTCGCGACCGCGGGTACTCGGGAACCTGAGGAACTCACCAGGTTTTTATCGCTCCGCCGGCTACTTCGAGTTACTTCCTGGATTTGGCGGTGGCGGGATTGCCGACCCGCCGACGGCCGCGGGGGAGTTGAAAGGACACACCCGACGATACTGGACCAGAAGCAGCTGGACGCGGCTCTCGTGCGATGGATCCGGATATTGCAATTTGTAGCCTTCCGATTGGAACTCGAGAATGCCCACGCTGGTCGACCGATATCCGAGCGGAGCGCCCTCCGCAATCTCACGCCGATAATCGATGATGAGGGGACCCTGCGGGTAGGAGGTCGGATCAGACACGCGCTACTCGACGGTGATCAAAAACACCCGATTATCCTCCCTGCTGAATCACATTTGACTCACCTCATCATTGACGCCAGCCACATATGTACGCTTCATGGGGGAGGGGCGCAGGCCACGCTTGCTTCTGTTCGCCAGCGCTACTGGGTCCTGCGGGGCCGACAACTGGTGCGTCGCTTCATTCACCGGTGCCTCCCATGCGTCCGATGGCGGGCGGCCTGCCCGCAACCCCGAATGGGAGATCTACTCCTCGAGTGAGAGTGATGCCAAGCAGACCGTTTGAGCACACCGGAGTGGACTTCGCCGGCCCAATCTGGCTCTGGACGACCAAGGGCCGCGGTCACAAGGCGTACAAGGCGTTCCTGGCGGTTTTTGTATGTTTCAGCACCAGAACCGTTCACCTAGAAGCTGTGAGCGACTACACGGCAGACGCGTTTCTTGCCGCCTTCCGTCGCTTCATCTCCCGGCGAGGTGTGCCGAGCGGTGTACAGTGACTGCGGGACGAACTTTGTGGGAGCCGACACGCAGCTCCGGACACTCTTCAAGGCGGCCGGGCAGGAAGCCAGTCGGATCGTCGGGCGGCTTGCGGACGACGGCATCCGATGGATCTTCAACGCCCCGGCGCCGCCTCACTTCGACGGCCTATGGGAGGCTGCGATGAAGGCCTTTAAGCACCACCTGCGACGAACCATCGGTGAGACGAGGCTAACCTTCGAGGAGATTACCACGTTTGTAACGTGCCACCTTTCGAGCACGGCTCGTATGCGCTCAGTCGGGATCAAGGTTCGAAAGGGCTATGAGATAACCAGACGTGTGCTTGTGATGTGTAATTGTCTATTGAATTAATCAGAATGCATGTACAAAATGAAGATGTATCGGTGTGTAAGATATGCATGAACGGTATGTGTGTGTGTACGTGTATGCGAGTAGTAAGTATGTACAATGTGTGAGAGGTGCGTGAACGGTACGCGTGTATATGTGTACGCGAGCAATAATTATATTGACAATGTGCAGGCGATATACGTGATCGATATGTGTGTGTACGTGTATGCGAGTAGTAAGTATTTACAAGGTGTGAGATGTGCTTCAGCGGTCTGCATGTATACGCAGATGCAAGCGGTATATATATTTACAGTGTGTAAGAGATGTGCGTGAACGGTCTGTATGTATACGCGTATGCAAGCGGTAGATATCGTTACAGTGTGTAAGAGATGTGAATTCGCAACGGCCGGCTCGGATCGGGCGGTGAGTCTTTATTTATTCGTCCGAGCGTACATAAATGCAGTCGGCTTTTCGCGCTTTAAGAGGATGTCGGAGTGACGGCCGAACTGCGACGGGTATACGCCCTCATTTTAACGTAACTAAAAGTATCGGTAAATTACCAACGTTTATAGTTACGTTACCGACAGCACATTATTTACAGTAATTGTTTAGGGACATATATATTAGCAATATTTTACAATAAGAAAAAAAAAGAGAATATTTTAAAGAGAATATTTTACAATTTTCTCTGAATATTGAAAATATAGAATGGGCCCCTCCATCGCCCATTCCCGTGAAACGCAATCAATATATTTTTTTCGTTTCTCCGATTTGTGAACACGATCTTTGCGATATTTTTTATCGATACTCTTTCGCAAATCTTGTAATAGGCTTTTGAATACGATGATACACTTTTATCATCGATAGCAGTATATATATCGACATATTCGATATACACATATATACATATATATATATGACATTTATGAGTTTTATATATAAGTATATATATGGAAAGCTAAAAATATATATAAACTTCTTCATAAAAAATGTGAATGTTTATATATTTGTAACGTAAATGCACATTTATATATACAATAGTATCATTTATGATAGATTATATGTATAATATAATTTTTTATTATGTTGGAAAAGGTAGCAATTTTTTACCTTCTATAATTTTAAAAAGGTTTTCTCTCATGCATTTTACGTCCTTGGAATATTTTTCTTCGCAAGGATTGCCTCCTAAGGCTACAGTTGTGACGAAAGCTGCAGCATTAACTTCACAACATATAGCATCAGGTTGTGTTGAAACCTTTTCAAAAATAATATTACTTTGGCTTATTTTAGGATAACGAAGGTGTATGTAATTTTTTCTTTTGCTACCAACTTATCGTATGTACAACAGGGTAAACTATCATATACGCGAAGTTTGGTGCCATCGAAGAAAATACATCGCCAATGATCACTACAATTTCCTCCAATGATTTGTAAGCTTTTATTGCTATGATTTGCTACAATCATATGAGGAAATTCCAGATACAGAACACTTTGTGTTTCAAAATCAGAAGTATCTCTTATGACGCGTAAAAATCGATCCAACGATTCGTCGTTTAGTTTACTGTCTATAGGCAAAACATTATTCATTACCAAATAAAGAGGAGCAATTGTGTCATCTAGAATTTTTTTGTCTTGCCATATCATCTTCATTTAGCTTGTTTTTATTTGGAGAGTAATTAACAATGATACAATCATCATTCTCGTCTGTATCCACATTTTTGTTTGGAGAGTAATTAACAATGATACAATCATCATTCTCGTCTATATCCAGATCAATAGCCTCAATAATTGTTGCTTCCGTTAGCAAAACGGCATTGCATTTGCTTTTTTGAACAATGCTTTTGTTTTCTAGATTATTTTTTCGAGTAATATTTTTTCTAGACGCGTTTTCTTTAGCTTCCATAATATATTTTGGATTTCTTATTGGCATATGTCTATTATGCCGACCAAAATTTCTGGCAGCATACATTCATAATAGAATTGTAATAAAAGGGGCAACATTTTATTCTCCCAAAAATATTGTCTTTATTAATACGCACTATTTTCAAACTTTTTGGCGTCCATACAACGAACATGCAATAATTTTGCTGCGTTATTTAACTGACTTGTATCTGATAAAAAATCGGTGATTTCGATTCATCGTATCCAGATTTTTTTTATCAAAGGTGCCTTTTAGTTGAGGCAATGATTTTATGGCCTCTTCCGCTGTTAAATGCTCAGCTGAGAGAGGACATTTTATTTCTACTAGACCATCGTCATCTATGAGTCCGTTAAGAGAAGCACCCAAGCATGGATTTTTAATATCAATGAATAATCCGCAAGGTTTAATCTCCTTTTTCAGTTTTGCGGTCATTTCTTTTCTCGCAAATTCTTCCCTCTCGCGACCATATTTCATAGCCGTGGTATCGATAGAGGGAGGAAATAAAATATTCTTTACAGTCGTGGCGCAAGATGTTGTCGGTCTCATGCGACATACGATTGCAAAATTAGACGCCGTCAACATTTCCTGTCTCAACGACTGCCACAAATCTGATTTACTTTGATCCGTTGTATCACGTTCAATTTGTCTCCAATTTTTTCCATTTTCAAACAACTTTTCCAAATGATTTTGTCGAAGTTGCTCAAGAACATCGTTTGGAAGATCTGGTTTTTGTGATTGCGGGCCGTAATAACTATCTGTTCCTTGTTCTCTTTTAAATTTTTTTTGTCTTCCATTCATTTCTCGAGATTCTCTGGTTCTTGCAACTTTTACTTGTCGTCGTTTTTCCAGAGTATCGATAATGGGAGGAACATTATTACATATGTTTTTATGCACTTGCGTGAGAACTTGTTGCGTATTATATTGCACAACTGCCCCCGCTATTCTAGCATTGTAGGAGCCCTGGTTACCAAAATTAATGCCCTTTCCACCAATTTCTTTGCAGATTATCGAATTGAACGACTCTGCAGGATTGTTGGTGAATTTCAGCAATAAGCTGTCGGAATATCCGCTTAAATAAACGATAGCACTCTCTACTTTTTGATAAAGATCGTGCAACTTGAGAAACGGTACATAATTTTTTTTCGTTTCATCATGGTCACATATACGACCGCGTTCCTTACATCGTTTATGTTCACCAAATATATGACTAGGAATATTTAGTATATCTTTTTGTAATTCCATAGCCTTATAATGGTCAGGTTGTTTTTCTTCTTTTCTTAAATCAATTGCTTTTGTCACCTCTTTTCGTATCTTCAAAATATTGGTTTTTACAACATTTCGTAGGTGGACAAAACCACGCTTTCTATGCATCTTTTGCTGAGTTGTCTCTGCTACAGCTGTTAATTTTTTGCACAGATTGCGAAGCAAATGATTGGTACATTCTATTTTTTTAACAGTCACCATTTGTTCGCGATATGGTTTGCTATCAACGATGGTCTGATATACGCTACTATCACCATCGCCAATAACCGTTCTATAAATCATTCCATGCATTTCCAGGCTACATTTGAAACCTTCTGCAATGGCGTCACTCTCCATGCTTGTAGAGCTTGCATTACGATCAAAATTTTTGTAACA
Source organism: Lasius fuliginosus (assembly GCA_949152495.1). Taxonomy (NCBI): domain Eukaryota; kingdom Metazoa; phylum Arthropoda; class Insecta; order Hymenoptera; family Formicidae; genus Lasius; species Lasius fuliginosus. The sequence goes on from OX424445.1 coordinate 12,636,947, forward strand.
TTTATGATCTTTTGGTTCGATTCCGTTTCGTTCCGCTATATCACATATCGTGCAAAATTTATTGCGGATACCGATGAAGAGAACCTTTTTCGTGCGGTAACCAATTATAGCACCAACACCGGAAAGTGAATCGTAGGCGTTGCCGTACGATCTCTTCATCCAACTATCATCTGCTACAACGGTTATATACGGAATACCGTTTACAATTTCTTTTCTCTCGAGAGCGAGTTGCTTTTCAATTTCGCCCGCCATTTTCATATTTTCCATGGCTGTTTTCTCAAAATCATTGATTACATTTTCTCGATATTTGACATAAGTTTTATCGGACATACAAGGAGTATTCATGGTTGCACACAGCTCTTCCAGCTGGGCAAAACCAATTCCAATTGTAATACTTCCTGCTACAGCAGCTGTATTAATGTCCAATGTTTCTGGTTCTATGGGTTCTGACCAGATGTTAGCTTCATAATTGCACATTTGGCATTTGAAGAACAACTGTGTTTTTAATCCACGGCGAAAAGAATTGACAAGTTTCCAATCTTTAAATTGGCACTCTATTCCTCGCGCATGATTGTCAAATGTTCTGTGGATCTCATTCCACATAAAGGAAATGTCGACAATGCGACGGCCTTCAGGCATGCTTTCCTGGATACGATTCGTATCCAGAGGGCCATTGTCGATAACAAAATTCTTATTAGCTTCGCATTTTTCGACACTTTCGTAACACGTAATGTCGACAATGCGACGGCCTTTAGGCATGCTTTTCTGGATACGATTTGTATCCAGAAGGCCATTGTCGATAACAAAATTATTGTTATCTTCGCATTTTTCGACACTTTCGTAACACGTACCTGTATTTACAGTTGACTTCAGGCATTGCATTGTTTGGATACTAACTTTCGAATCCATCGTATCGGGAAATAATTCCACCGATTTTCGAAAATCGATGGATTCGTTGCTAGTACCTATAGTAATGCTAGTGCTCTCGGAGTCATTTGCCTCTTGGATCAGCTTTAATAACTGTCGCCTGCAAAGAAAAATTAATGGATTAATATTTTGTAAAAAATATTGCTATAAAAATAAGATGTGTGTGTGTGTCTTATTATTAATCTTGGAAAAAGTAAAAACTCTGAAAAAAGTGCAGTCTTTTGTTTACAAATCTTTATTTAATTGGTACTGAAAATTAACTATTATATGATATAAAATATAATGTTTTCACAACATTATATTATTATACAATAAATGCCTCATATTTTATAATAATCAGAGCGCACATGCAAACCGCATCTGATGTGCAACATTTTTTAACCAGCACACGAATAGATCGCCTCTGGATTTTTTAACAACCAGCACACGAATAGATCGCCTCTGGATTTATTCTAATAACCAGCACACGAATAGATCGCCTCTGGATTTATTCTAATAACCAGCACACGAATAGATCGCCTCTGGATTTTTTTAACAACCAGCACACGAATAGATCGCCTCTGGATTTTTTTAACAACCAGCACACGAATAGATCGCCTCTGGCACTAACTACATAAAAAGTACATAGTCAATTTTCATTACGGATATAAAGATAAACAAAAGACTGCATTATCTTTCAGAAATTGTTATTTTTTTCGAGATTACTTCTATATATATATATGTATATATATATATGCGCGCGCGCGTGTGTGTGTGTGTGTGTATACATACAAAATTCGTAATTAATTAATAATAAAAATCAAGATCAACATTATCCTAAAAAAATTCCATTTATAATATATCTTTGAACAAATAAAATTAATTTCCAAAATATTTTTAAATAATTTGACAATTAGCTAACATTTTATTTATTTTTCTATTATTAAATTTTTTTAAATTAAATTATCTGTTACGAAAAATGAACTTAAAATATTTTTATTGAAAATATTAATTATATATATATAATTTATAATTTAAAATTGATTTATATATGGATGGATGGATGGATGGATGGATGGATGGATGGATGGATGGATGGATGGATGGATGGATGGATGGATGGATGGATGGATGGATGGATGGATGGATGGATGGATGGATGGATGGATGGATGGATGGATGGATGGATGGATGGATGGATGGATGGATGGATGGATGGATGGATGGATGGATGGATGGATGGATGGATGGATGGATGGATGGATGGATGGATGGATGGATGGATGGATGGATGGATGGATGGATGGATGGATGGATGGATGGATGGATGGATGGATGGATGGATGGATGGATGGATGGATGGATGGATGGATGGATGGATGGATGGATGGATGGATGGATGGATGGATGGATGGATGGATGGATGGATGGATGGATGGATGGATGGATGGATGGATGGATGGATGGATGGATGGATGGATGGATGGATGGATGGATGGATGGATGGATGGATGGATGGATGGATGGATGGATGGATGGATGGATGGATGGATGGATGGATGGATGGATGGATGGATGGATGGATGGATGGATGGATGGATGGATGGATGGATGGATGGATGGATGGATGGATGGATGGATGGATGGATGGATGGATGGATGGATGGATGGATGGATGGATGGATGGATGGATGGATGGATGGATGGATGGATGGATGGATGGATGGATGGATGGATGGATGGATGGATGGATGGATGGATGGATGGATGGATGGATGGATGGATGGATGGATGGATGGATGGATGGATGGATGGATGGATGGATGGATGGATGGATGGATGGATGGATGGATGGATGGATGGATGGATGGATGGATGGATGGATGGATGGATGGATGGATGGATGGATGGATGGATGGATGGATGGATGGATGGATGGATGGATGGATGGATGGATGGATGGATGGATGGATGGATGGATGGATGGATGGATGGATGGATGGATGGATGGATGGATGGATGGATGGATGGATGGATGGATGGATGGATGGATGGATGGATGGATGGATGGATGGATGGATGGATGGATGGATGGATGGATGGATGGATGGATGGATGGATGGATGGATGGATGGATGGATGGATGGATGGATGGATGGATGGATGGATGGATGGATGGATGGATGGATGGATGGATGGATGGATGGATGGATGGATGGATGGATGGATGGATGGATGGATGGATGGATGGATGGATGGATGGATGGATGGATGGATGGATGGATGGATGGATGGATGGATGGATGGATGGATGGATGGATGGATGGATGGATGGATGGATGGATGGATGGATGGATGGATGGATGGATGGATGGATGGATGGATGGATGGATGGATGGATGGATGGATGGATGGATGGATGGATGGATGGATGGATGGATGGATGGATGGATGGATGGATGGATGGATGGATGGATGGATGGATGGATGGATGGATGGATGGATGGATGGATGGATGGATGGATGGATGGATGGATGGATGGATGGATGGATGGATGGATGGATGGATGGATGGATGGATGGATGGATGGATGGATGGATGGATGGATGGATGGATGGATGGATGGATGGATGGATGGATGGATGGATGGATGGATGGATGGATGGATGGATGGATGGATGGATGGATGGATGGATGGATGGATGGATGGATGGATGGATGGATGGATGGATGGATGGATGGATGGATGGATGGATGGATGGATGGATGGATGGATGGATGGATGGATGGATGGATGGATGGATGGATGGATGGATGGATGGATGGATGGATGGATGGATGGATGGATGGATGGATGGATGGATGGATGGATGGATGGATGGATGGATGGATGGATGGATGGATGGATGGATGGATGGATGGATGGATGGATGGATGGATGGATGGATGGATGGATGGATGGATGGATGGATGGATGGATGGATGGATGGATGGATGGATGGATGGATGGATGGATGGATGGATGGATGGATGGATGGATGGATGGATGGATGGATGGATGGATGGATGGATGGATGGATGGATGGATGGATGGATGGATGGATGGATGGATGGATGGATGGATGGATGGATGGATGGATGGATGGATGGATGGATGGATGGATGGATGGATGGATGGATGGATGGATGGATGGATGGATGGATGGATGGATGGATGGATGGATGGATGGATGGATGGATGGATGGATGGATGGATGGATGGATGGATGGATGGATGGATGGATGGATGGATGGATGGATGGATGGATGGATGGATGGATGGATGGATGGATGGATGGATGGATGGATGGATGGATGGATGGATGGATGGATGGATGGATGGATGGATGGATGGATGGATGGATGGATGGATGGATGGATGGATGGATGGATGGATGGATGGATGGATGGATGGATGGATGGATGGATGGATGGATGGATGGATGGATGGATGGATGGATGGATGGATGGATGGATGGATGGATGGATGGATGGATGGATGGATGGATGGATGGATGGATGGATGGATGGATGGATGGATGGATGGATGGATGGATGGATGGATGGATGGATGGATGGATGGATGGATGGATGGATGGATGGATGGATGGATGGATGGATGGATGGATGGATGGATGGATGGATGGATGGATGGATGGATGGATGGATGGATGGATGGATGGATGGATGGATGGATGGATGGATGGATGGATGGATGGATGGATGGATGGATGGATGGATGGATGGATGGATGGATGGATGGATGGATGGATGGATGGATGGATGGATGGATGGATGGATGGATGGATGGATGGATGGATGGATGGATGGATGGATGGATGGATGGATGGATGGATGGATGGATGGATGGATGGATGGATGGATGGATGGATGGATGGATGGATGGATGGATGGATGGATGGATGGATGGATGGATGGATGGATGGATGGATGGATGGATGGATGGATGGATGGATGGATGGATGGATGGATGGATGGATGGATGGATGGATGGATGGATGGATGGATGGATGGATGGATGGATGGATGGATGGATGGATGGATGGATGGATGGATGGATGGATGGATGGATGGATGGATGGATGGATGGATGGATGGATGGATGGATGGATGGATGGATGGATGGATGGATGGATGGATGGATGGATGGATGGATGGATGGATGGATGGATGGATGGATGGATGGATGGATGGATGGATGGATGGATGGATGGATGGATGGATGGATGGATGGATGGATGGATGGATGGATGGATGGATGGATGGATGGATGGATGGATGGATGGATGGATGGATGGATGGATGGATGGATGGATGGATGGATGGATGGATGGATGGATGGATGGATGGATGGATGGATGGATGGATGGATGGATGGATGGATGGATGGATGGATGGATGGATGGATGGATGGATGGATGGATGGATGGATGGATGGATGGATGGATGGATGGATGGATGGATGGATGGATGGATGGATGGATGGATGGATGGATGGATGGATGGATGGATGGATGGATGGATGGATGTAGAAAAAAGTGTTTATTTATGCATATTTATTTATATACATTTATAAAAATGTTTGTGTTTAAAAAATGTTACATAAATTTATATGTAAATAAATAATTACTGCTACACAGATACACCAAGGCTGCCGGATCTAGACGCAGCAGCATGCTTACAGCATGCGGAAGGAATAGGCTGGCAACGCACACTAAGACACGAGTTCTCGTCAGTGTGCGCTCGACGCTCAGCTGACTTTCGGTATGTACATAAAAAGGACAGGTGTATTATCTTCTGTCTCCTACTCTCTCAAGTTATAAATAAAGCTATATGATTCTCGAAATCTCGAGCTAGCGATGCGACTCTCTCTTTCTCTCTCTCTCTCTCTCTCTCTCTCTCTCGGGATATAGTATGATTAGATGTGATGCTGAGAATAGAAATACAGGAGGGGTTGTTTTATATGTAAGGGATGATATTAAATATGAGATAGTATTAGTAAAGAAGTTAGAATCGAATTGTTGGTGCGCTGCGATTGAAGTGAAAGATAATTTGTATAGAGGAGTAATAATGGTAATATATCATTCACCAAGTGCATCGCACGGTGATTTTGTAAGATTTCTGGAAGATATAGTAGAAGAATTAATAATACGAGGAGAATGTATAGTAATAGGAGACTTTAATATAGATGTTATGTTAGATTCGTCTTGTACAAGGAAGTTGCAGACAACAATGTTAAGCTTAGGCATGAAACAATATGTAAATAAACTGACGAGAATTACGAAAGACAGTAAGACAATCATAGATTTAATTTACGCTAATAATATAATAGTAGTGCAGGTAATTCATGAACCTAAAATAGCAGACCATGCGTGGTTAAAAGTTGAACTTAATGCGAGTAAAATTGATAATAAGTACAGAGAATTTAGTGCTAGGATTTTAAAGAATTTAATGTAGATGAATTTATTAAATTAGTGGAAAATAATTTAGAACAAAGCCAAGATATGAATGTCAGTGTGAGCAAAGAAATTTGTTGATAATATAGTAGATGCATTGGAGACTACAGCGCCTAAGAAAAAATTTAGAATTCCAACAATATGGGAAGAAAAAAAATGGTTTTCGGATGAAATAAGAGAGGCAGCGGCTAAAAGGGATGAGGCGTACAGTAAAGCGTTGTATCACGATATGGACGAAAATTGGTTGCAGTTTAAAATTGAAAGAAATGCAGTGGTCAAACTAATCAAGACAAAAAAGAAAGAATATTATGAAAATATGATAGATCATAACAAGGGAAATCCGACATTTATGTGGAAAACCCTGAAAGAAATAATAAGAGGCGAACCAACGGGTACAAAGGCAATAAAGAATATAGATTTTGAAATATTAGATAATACTGAAGGGTGCAATATAGCTGATAAATTTAATTTATATTATATACAGAGTATTGATATAGCATAGTAAAGTCTATAAATAGAGGTAACTTGGGAAGTCCAGGTAAAAGAATTATTTTTGTTATTGAAAGCGAGGGAATTATAGAAAATTTTGAGATGATTAGAATAAAGCATTTACAAAAAATTGTTATGGAACTACCAAAAAAGAGAGGTACGGAAGAGGGAATAACTAGTGATATATTTAAAACAGTATTTTATGTAATAAAAGAGGAATTTGTTGATATAATAAATAACTTTTTGAGGGAAGGTTGCTGTCCAGAATATTGGAAAACGTCTACGATAATACCGATTCCAAAAATAGAGAAAGCTAGTGAGAAAGCAAGTGAATATAGGCCTATAAATATGTTACCAATATTCGAGAAAATATTAGAATTTGTAGTTAAAAAACAAATTGAGACGTTTCTTGAAGATAATTGTATCATAACAGAGCATCAATCGGGTTTTAGAAAACAGTATCGTGTGAAACAGCGATTCAAACAGTCATTGACGAATGGAAATTAATAGTTAGTAAAGCAAAAATGGTGGGGGTAATTTTCATGGATTTCAAGCGAGCATTTGAAACAATAGATAGGGAAAGATTGTTAGAGAAATTATATCAATACGGAATTAGAGGAACAGCTTTAGAATGGTTAAGATCATATCTAAAGAATAGAACACAACAGGTACGATTTAACAATGAATGGTTTACATTATTGGCCACAGAATATGGAGTACCACAGGGATCTGTATTAGGATCTTTGTTATTTATAATATACATAAATGATATAATTAAAGTCTGCCCGGAAGGATGTAACATAAAAATGTTTGCGGATGATACGCTGGTGTATGTGACCGGAGAGAGTAGTGCGGAATTAGAAAGAAAAATGAATATGGCATTTGTTACAGTGGAAAAATGGATGAATACAAATAAGTTAAACATGAATGCAGGAAAAACGAAATATATGATAGTTAGAAGTATAAGGAAAGAACTGAGAGGTAACATTACATTGAAATGTTTGGATGGAACTGAAATAGAGCGTGTGGAAAGAATGAAATATCTAGGCATAATTATTGACGATAGATTAAGATTTAAGGACCACTGTGATTATATGCTAAATAAAATAGGGAAAAAAGTGAGTTTTTTAAATAGAATAGGTAATTACATATCGGCATATACTAGATGTATTATATACAAGACAATCATAGCGCCTCACTTTGAGTATTGTGCGACGCTGTTAATTGACATGGGAGAAACACAGTTGAATGAATTGCAAAAAGCGCAAAACCGGGCCATGAGGGTCATATTACAATGTGATAGACATACCAAAGTGGAGCGTATGCTGCAAGCGTTGCAGTTTATGTCCATAAGACAGAGGCTATATTATAATGTGTGTATATTTATTTTTAAGATTTTAAAGAGTATGTTACCGGATCAATTAAAAATAGGTTAACAGTAGTGGGAAATGAGAGTGAAAGACAGACACGACAAGCCGGGGATATTGTAATGCAATTTCGCAAAACTACGAGTGCGCAGAAAAGTATATTTTATGAAGGAGTGAAAATGTATAATGACTTACCAGCTGAGATGAGACGGAATGAAACACTTGAAGCGTTTAAGCGAGCGTTAAAGGAGTATGTAATAAATCATGTAAACTAGATCTGTATTACAAATAGCTGAGAAAGCTAATAAAGATCAATCAATCAATCTCTCCCTCTCTCCCCCTCCCTCCCTCCCCTCCCCCTCCCTCCCTCCCCTCTCCCCCTCTTTTCCTATAATTATTATCAATTCTTTTTGTATAAATTTTTATATATAGAAAAATTAATTTTACACTACAAAAATAGATATAAAAGTGAAATATAATATATTTTAAATATAAATTAATTAATGAATTAAAATTAATTTTATATTTCTAGTCAATAATTAAAACAAGATATGTTTTTTATACGACCAAACCAGCCATGAATTAATCCGAAGATTATCTCCGGGAGAACGTATCTCAAATCGAGATCCCTAAATTCCCGTGATCAACCCCTAATCAACTCATGTAAAGATAGGCGAGAAAAATATTGGTCCGAAAAGTCGCTGAAGCGGGAATCGAACCCGCGTCTTTCGCTTGCCAGGCGACTGCTCTTGCCAACTAAGCTATTCAGACCCCCTCGATCCAATACTCCTCTGTTGCCTTTTTAAGTAGATGTTAGTAAACACGCGTAATGTATATATATGCTCCATTATTAGGTCCAGGAGTAAATCAATGAATTAAAATTAATTTTATATTGCTAGTCAATAATTAAAACAAGATATGTTTTTTATAAAACCAAACCAGCCATGAATTAATCCGAAGATTAGTTGGCAAGAGCAGTCGCCCGGCAAGCGAAAGACGCAGGTTCGATTCCCGCTTCAGCGACTTTTCGGACCAATATTTTTCTCGCCTATCTTTACATGAGTTGATTAGGGGTTGATCACGGGAATTTAGGGATCTCGATTTGAGATACGTTCTCCCGGAGATAATCTTCGGATTAATTCATGGCTAGTTTGGTCGTATAAAAAACATGTCTTGTATAAATTAATTATTTAATTATTATTATTAATATTATATTTAATTTATATTTACAATATATGATATTTCAATTTTATATCTATTTTTGTAGTGTAAAATTAATTTTTCTATATATAAAAATTTATAGAAAAAGAATTGATAATAATTATAGGAAGAGGGGAGAGAGAGAGAGAGAGAGAGAGAGAGAGAGAGAGAGAGAGAGAGAGAGAGAGAGAGAGAGAGAGAGAGAGAGAGAGAGAGAGAGAGAGAGAGAGAGAGACAGAGGGAGAGAGAGAGAGTCGCTAGCTTGAGATTTCGAGAATCATATAGCTTTATTTATAACTTGAGAGAGTAGAAGACAGAAGGTAATACATCCATCCTTTTTTATGTACATACCGAAGCCAGCTGAGCGTCGAGCGCACACGGACGAGGTCTCGTGCGTTAGGGTGCGTTGCCAGCCTATTCTCTCCACATGCTGTAAGCATGCTGTTGCGTCTGCAATCTGGCAGCCTTACATGTAGATTATATATGATGCACATACAACACATACAGTAACTAACAGATGATATAAACAGACAAGGAAGGCCAAAGACAAAAAAGAGAGTATGAGTCGGTAACTAAAGATCTGCATAAGCGCCGCAAGGCAATACATTGATTGTTCGCATTGAGTGTCATTAAATGCTGAAAACTAAGAAAAGAAAGGAAAATAGTTGTATCTCTTTCTATTGATACTTTATGTTCAGTGTTCAGTGATGCTCTATGCGAACGATCAATCGATATACCGCTTTACGGCATTTATACAGCCATTCGCTTGCTCGCTCGCTCACTCACTCATGCACTCATTTTCTCTTTTTTTTGGGCGAGTTTTTTAATTCAGCACGTGATGCATTTGCGCATCATGCGATTAATCAATCGATGAATTAAAAAACTCGCCCTTTCTTTGCCCATTCTAGTCTGTCTGTTTATTATGTATGTATGTATTGTATGTGCATATGTGCATTATATATAATTTGTATGTGTATGTATGGCTGTGTATATATGTAGCAGTAATTACAATATACAATAAATGGGAATATACTAATCTTTTGATCCAGCCTTTCTTCGAGGAAAGTTTACGCCGATTGATCTTTTGTCCCATTGTGTAGACACCATATATTTTATAAAATGAAAATATATATAAATTATATATTATATATAAAATGTTTTTATCACACTTCACTTTTGTGAACTCGTTATAACGCGTTATAACGGTCGATTTGTGCGCGCTGCTTTTTTGTTACGCGTACGTACGTACATACAGCACTGCGCGACGAGTATCAGCTCTCAGTACGCGCAATGGATCACCGCATGCGCGTTGTATGTATGTGTGAGTCGGCTTATTCCGCGGTACATGCATCGCGTAAAGAAAACTGACGAGCATTTATATAAATATAACTCGGAATATTCTCGTAATCGAATAAAAAAATGATTTTTACACCAGAGAGAGAGAGGGGGGAGAGAGGGGGAGGGGGAGAGAGAGAGGGAGAGAGAGGGAGAGAGATAGGGAGAGAGAGAGGGAGGGAGAGAGAGAGAGAGAAGGAGGGAGGGAGAGGGTGGGAGAGAGGGAGGGGAAGGGGGAGAGAGAGAGAGAGAGAGAGAGAGAGAGAGAGAGAGAGAGAGAGAATGACAGAGATTACAAACATATAATCATATCAATAATATGTATAATAAAATAAAAAAATATAGATAATATATAGATTTTATATGTATACCTATATATATACAGGGTGTCTCACCAAAAGTGGCCCGCTTTTATCTTTTAAACTAAAAGAGATAGACCATAACAAATATATATCAAATTATGGTTTAAACCGAACTCTATTGTGAGCATAGTGATTGCTTACAAAAGCTTTCTGTTAGAACGGAGAGGTATGCATAATTTTTTTATAATAATGTGGATATTATGTTATAATAAAAGTTGTAGCGCTGTTTGAAGCAAATGCAACGATGTTGAAATGTATGAAATGTAAATATTTTACATAGTATATGAGTTTTACCGGCTCAAAGTTTCGCGGGCGACGTCTACCTTTTCACTTTCGGCCCTGCGATATAGCCAACTTCTGACACGTGCGTTACAGATTGACGTATGTCAAATGACAACATGACATATGTCAATCTCTAACGCACAAGTCAGAAGTTGGCCATATCGCAGGGCCAAAAATAAAAAACTTTCATTAGATCAAAGTATCCACATAATTATAAAAGAATTATGCATACCTCTCCGTTCGTTTTAGATAGCTTTTGTCAGTAACCACTATGCTTACAATAGAATTCAATTTGAATTATTTTGATATATATAGTTGTTATAGTCTATCTCTTTTAGTTTAAAAGATAAAAGGGGGTGGCCACTTTTAATGGGGGACACCCTGTGTGTATATATATACCCAGACAGCACATGGATATCTTCTGGATATCCTAAGGACATCCTCTTTTCTTTGCGGGATGTGCAGAGGATATCCTGTTATATTCCTCATACTTTTTCAGGATGTCCTAAGGAATAGCAAATGAGCGCCTCATGATATGCCTAAAAATATCCTCAGGACATCCTACTTCAAAGTCCTACGAATGTCCATAAGATATCGTCCATAAACGTCCATAATACATCCTGAATATGTTATTGAGGTACTTTATAGGATAATTTAAGGATAAATTTAGACTTACACATACATGAATTCTGTTTAATTTTAATTTTATTTTTGCACATATACGTATATACAGGGTGACCCATTTTAACTTAGGCAGCCAAATAACTCGAAAAATAAGCACACTACGAAAAAATGTTTAGAATCAAAATTTCGTCATTTCGAGGGGGACGTACAATGACGTTAAAATGAGCCCCCCACCCCTCCCCCTGGGCGGTGAGGGGGGCAAGTTTGAAATCTTAAATAGGAACCCCTATTTTTTATTGCATATTCGGAATCTTTGGCTAAAAACACATACAATTTGTCTGAAACATTTTTCTCGATTCATGATAGATGGCGCTGTAATCGACGAAATTCAATTTCTTCGATTTCTCTTACTGAGAACCCATGCTTACGATTCTGCAATAAATTAACAATAAAAATACCACGTTTTCATTGTTAATACTCGAAATTAGTCTTAAAACAAACTTCTCATTATTTTTTATTACTCATTAATTACTTCTCAAGAAACTGCTTTTAGCGTAACCCAGGAACAACGTCGTGGACGTAGCAGTTTTCTGTTCCCTTCGGGGTGCTTGATTAACGTGAGTCCCCTCGCCTCTCACAATTCGGGGTGCTTGAACGTGTGATAACCCAGCCAGTGAAGGCAAGGTCGTGTGGTGATCCAGCCAGTGAAGGCAAGGTCGTGTGGTGATCCAGCCAGTGAAGGCAAGGTCGTGTGGTGACCCTGCAACCGGAGGTCGCATTAGTCCAGCGGGCGACTCCACCTAACCAAACGGGACGACAGGAGCGAGCACCGACACCGAGGAGCGAGGCACCAGGTACTTCGGGGGTCAACAACGCCGGAGGTACGCAACCTCGCAGATACAGGGCGTCCAGTAAAGTGGTGGGCACTGGACCTGACGGCGAGGTCATATATAAAAGTGTCCTCGAACCCATCGAGGGTGGATCGGATATGGACCTGGAGACTCCGGAGGAGGTCCGCTGAACGGGTTACACAAAAGTGTAACAAGGTGTAGATGACCAAGTATAGACTATCTGCATTTTAGCAGCAAATGCTGCACCTTAGCTTGTAATTTATAGCAAGTAAGTGTATCTATTAAGTTAGGTTTAAGTTGTTGTAAATATCATTGATTTTTCAGTTTTATAATCCTTAGACACGAAAGGTGCACAAAGGTGCGGATGGTTATTGGTAGCGATCTGCACTTTCTCTATGTTAAGCTGCACTTGCGAGTTCTGAGCGCATCAATTAAGTTTGTTAAGCTAATTAATATGTTTTCTTTTGTATTTTAAACAGGGACAACACTGCATTGTACTGTAAATATAATGAGCGGTATGAATGTGGTGTGAATGATAGATGGCGCGATACGCATGCGCCAGGGGGCGTGGCGTCAAGTAGTGGGGATGCCCCTATAAGAGAGTGGACAGCGGTCCCTCGAGAGCTTTCTACGTCGAGCTCTTGCGATGCGAACATCGAGGAGTGATTACCGTCGCGATACTAACATTCGTACGACGCTAATTAACAAAGACGGTTAGTTCCGCGAGACGCGAGCGATACAGCGTATAAGATTGTGTGATTGAGAGTGCGTTTGCGAGACTGAGTTCCGGACATAATATAAATAACCAATATATACCAATAAATAAATATATTTTATATTTTTAACCGAACAAACAGTTTTACAACGTGTTTCTTCACCAATCCCTGGGCCCAATCAAGTCCTAGGAACTTTGTAGTGTCCAGCGGCGACCTACGAATCATTAAAAGTGGTGTCGACGTATCTACGCAGCGAGGAGATATACTCGCCTGTGAGATAACGTCTCTCGTCGACAAGTGTTCCTGTTGGTTCCTGTTGATGACATCCAGCATCCGGGCGTTGTTCTAAGCAGCGGCGACCTGAAAAAGCAAAGGAAATAATAAGTTATCTCGAAGAAACGGGATAAAGAAGTGATGCGCAACGGCTACAGCGATTGCGTCATCCGACCAGTTCGAGCGTGTTAGGCGGCCATCTTGGTGACGCGGCACAGCGGACAAAGAAAGGAGGCGTGGCGGGGATAACGGCCGACTACGCAGCCTAAGACCTTGCTTGTGTTAACGGTTAAACAAGCTGGCGACCGTAATTAAACAAGGTAAGAGAACCTCTCATTACCAATTGCGACACTCTTGTCATCGACCGTCCGGTCACAACCCAACCAGTTAAGGCAAGGTCAAGTAGTGACCCAGCCAGTGAAGGCAAGGTCGTGTGGTGACCCAACCAGTTAAGGCAAGGTCAAGTAGTGACCCAGCCAGTGAAGGCAAGGTCGTGTGGTGACCCAACCAGTTAAGACAAGATCAAGTAGTGACCCAGCCAGTGAAGGCAAGGTCGTGTGGTCACCCAACCAGTTAAGGCAAGGTCAAGTAGTGACCCAGCCAGTGAAGGCAAGGTCGTGTGGTGACCCAACCAGTTAAGGCAATATCAAGTAGTGACCCAGTCAGTGAAGGCAAGGTCGTGTGGTCACCCAACCAGTTAAGGCAAGGTCAAGTAGTGACCCAGCCAGTGAAGGCAAGGTCGTGTGTTGACCCAACCAGTTAAGGCAAGATTGCATTGTTATCAGCTCTCTCCGCATGGAGGAGATGCTCAAAGTGTGCACCATTATTTTCTAAGGATAACAGTAATCGACAGCGAAAGTTACGTTGTACATTTTCTAGCATTAAAGGAGTTATAGCTTCACAAGCTCTTCTTATTCTTTCCATCATATTCAATCTTGTCGTTGGAGCTTTACTATACACTGCATCTTTAACGTATCCCCATAAAAAGAAATCAAGGGGGTTCAAATCCGGTGATCTCGGAGGCCACAGAACTGGTCCACCCCGCCCTATCCACCGATTTGGGAACCTTTGATTCAAAAACATCCGTACAATACGAGCATAATGAGCAGGAGCACCATCTTGTTGATACCATAAATTTAGTCTAACTGCAAGGCGAACATTCTCTAGGTATGCTGGCAAATCATTTTCGAGGAATTCTAAATACATTGGACTATTAATTGGACGTTCAAAAAAATGAGGTCCAATGACTTGGCCATTGCAAATGCCTACCCATACATATAAACTCCAACGATGTTGATTAAGCACCTCACGATACCAATGTGGATTTTCTGGTGACCAATAGTGGCAATTATGCCTATTGAGACTACCATTGCTGATGAATGTTGCTTCATCACTGAAACAAACATTACTAAAAAAATCTGGATTCTGATCTAGCATCTCAAGAGCCCATCTACAAAATTGTACTCTGTGTACGTAGTCGGCCTCACTTAATTCCTGTACCAGAGTAATATGATACGGATGGTAATTGACTGATCGTAACAATCTATGTGCCGTAGTTTGAGGGATTCCCAGTTCTCGTTCTATTTGACGGGTACTAATATGGGGATTTTGATGAACCATAGCCAAAACTGCGAGCAATCTAGGGTCGTTATTATTATGAAGTCTATTCCTTCGCCTTTCGCGATGAAGTGGATTATTACGAGATCTCCTTTCAATGTTTATAATTTGTTGATCAGTAGGATGGCGGCGATTTGGGAATCGCTCCGCATAAGTACGGGCAGTAAGTCTGTAATTTCTACCACATTCGCCAAAGGTTATAAGAATATCGACTACTTCTGTAGGCGTATAATTTGCCATTTTACCAAAATTTTATCAGAGTACAAATGTTAAAAAAATACATAAACACTTGTGACTTTGGCACTAAATGGACAAAATTTTGGAGGGATACTTAGAGGAACTCCATCAGATGGAAAGTCCAAAATGTCTCGGTACTTTGGACCATTCAAGTTGCCTAAAGGGCAGGTTACGCTAAAAGCAGTTTCTTGAGAAGTAATTAATGAGTAATAAAAAATAATGAAAAGTTTGTTTTGAGACTAATTTCGAGTATTAACAATGAAAACGTGGTATTTTTATTGTTAATTTATTGCAGAATCGTAAGCATGGGTTCTCAGTAAGAGAAATCGAAGAAATTGAATTTCGTCGATTACAGCGCCATCTATCATGAATCGAGAAAAATGTTTCAGACAAATTGTATGTGTTTTTAGCCAAAGATTCCGAATATGCAATAAAAAATAGGGGTTCCTATTTAAGATTTCAAACTTGCCCCCCCTCACCGCCCAGGGGGAGGGGTGGGGGGGCTCATTTTAACGTCATTGTACGTCCCCCTCGAAATGACGAAATTTTGATTCTAAACATTTTTTCGTAGTGTGCTTATTTTTCGAGTTATTTGGCTGCCTAAGTTAAAATGGGTCACCCTGTATACTTATTCTTATGTACCTTTATATACTTATTTTTATACTAATGCTTACCTTATATTTACTTTATTATTTATTATTATTTATACTTTTTTTGCAAAGGATACTTATCTTTATTACTTATATACCTTTCCTACCTATCTTATTTTTATCTTACCTTTATACTTATCTCTATACTTTGTATATCTACTTTTTGTATACTTATTTTAGATACTCACCTTTATATATTTTATATATACTTACCTTTATTTACTTGTTTTTCTATATTTACATGATTTCTTTTATTGCTATTAATAGATAGATAGATTAATAGATAATGTGTAACGCGATTACGCGTTTCGCGTAAAATATGTATCATGAAACGTGTTCTTAATACTGTATTAGAATTTCGCGCGCTGCATTACAGGCAAGATATTTGATTGGCTGCTCCAAATTTGCCCGCCATTATGCGCAATGTAACACCTTCCTTATTACACTATGGGGTGAACGTAGTGCGTGCGGATAGAATATCGCGAGCGAGAGAGTGTGCGTCGCTCGCGAACACTTGTGAACGCGAGAGCGAGAGAGAGAGAGCAAGTGCGCGCGCGCGAGAGAGAGAGCAGATAGTCATTCGGCCGCCTGACGGATATCCATCACGCCGTCGTAGATTGCGCGTTCTTTTCCATCTCTTTTGTCGCGGGATTCTCGATCTTCCCTCTAGTATGTCGCGCCCGTGTAAGTCTCTCTCGCTATTGTATGAAAGTCTCGCTTTCTGAAAACATTGTTAATTAGACGAAAAATCGTTGATCGTCCGAAACCGCGGCCCTCGCGTATGAATTACGGCCGCGTTGTTATCAAGTTCAATCCGCTACATGCATATTAGTATGCCGCGATTAGTAATGTTGCCGCCGTATTATTGATTTCGTGTAGTATGGTATCGCAGAAAAGTTATGAAATTTTTGTCGCGGTAACTTAGTTTTCGGTTTATGATTTTTTTTGTGTACCGGTTTCGCCCATTATTATATTGTTGTCTGATTTCCGTTATACCTCATTTCTGTTACTATCATCGGATGCCTTGTCGCACGGAATTGCTTTATTGTATTGTATCGCGATATTCTAATTGCTGACAAACCTCTTGTCGTATTATTTTCAAGTAACTTCTCTTGGCTTGAGCAGTAGCACTAATAGTCAGCTTAATATCTTTTTCTTTCACTTCTTTTAACAATATCTACCACTATTGCTTGTCATTATATCTTTTCTTTTATATCATGGAAATCTAATAAACAGTATGTTAGTTTGTCAGTATCATTTCACGTCTATTCTTTTTGTGTCTGTGTCTCGTCACGCCGTGTAGTTTAATGCGGTAAATTAATTCCGCCGGTTTCGTATATTGTCTGATGATCTAATTATTTCGCGGCAACACCTCCCTGCCCCTCTACCGATTAGGTGAGCTAACCGGCCCGTAGCGAGCTTGTCGGCCCGGATTTCGCGTAGATATCGTTTGTCGCGAATTGACGCGTGAAAGATCGCATCTGGCGCCCAATCTTTAGTCTAATTCGTGTTTCGCGTAATCTAAGGCCTTTTTAGCCCAGTCAACGAAGGCCCGTTTTATAAGCAAATAAAAAAAATAATTCCAAAAGTTTTGAAACTTGGTAGAGATGTTCGTTTAGGCTTACTAATGAACGTCTAAAAAGTCCTGAAAAATTAAAGGTGAGCTGTCGCCGCCATCTTGAAAAATAGGTGCACTTTCTCGGTTTTTGCATATATCTTGTAAAATATTAACTTTATTAAAAAAATAATTATTATCAAAAAGAGAGTTCATTAAATTGTCTACAAAAAAGGTATTATTCAATTTTTTTTAACTATAATAGTTTTCGAGAAAATGGACTGCGAATGTCGCGTGAGTCGCTAGTGAGTTCCAAACATTTTTTATATTATGTGTGCAGCCAATGTGAATAACGCCAGGTAGAGTATACTCCTATAATCATGTATCTTATATCTTATAATGTATCCTATTATCTTGTATCCTATAATGTCTCTACAATATTACATTGCAACTTGCAAAATTGTAACATTGCTGCAATGTAATTGCAATGTTCTGTGCTGTATGGATATCTATCCCAAGTGGTTGTTCCTAATGCTATTTGTACGACTTTCTTTTGTCTTACCCAACCTTATAAAAATGTCGTTTGGCAAGTCATTCTGAACGTACTCCAGAAATTGTCCGCATTTTCTTACGATGGCGACAAACGAGAAATGTTTCATCTGTGAAAAGAATATTTCAAGTGATGTCGTAAAAGTGAAAGAGAAAGGGATTGAGACTTTAAAGAATGCGAGTATTGAAAGAAGAGACAATAAATACGTGCAATTAGAAAAAGCGAAGATTGTGAATGTTCATATCTCGTGCAGAAAAAATTATACCCGTGCAGACAGTATCAAAGCAGCTTTGAAAAAGAATGTTAGCGAGGTGATAATATCGAGCACTGAACAACGTGGCAAAAGTTTGCGATCTTCTACACGCCCCCTTTTTGATTTTCGATTGAAATGTTTGTATTGCACTGAAGATATTGACGAAGAATTCCACCAAAAAGAAAAAAAAGGCCAATCGGGAAGCGCAGAATTGTGTATAACGTTCGTAGTTTATCTGTAAAAGAAAAAATACTAGAAGCAGCAGAGAAAAGAAATGACAAGTGGGGAGACGAAGTAAAGCATCGTATCATGAGCGTTGATGATTTAGTTGCAGCAGATGGTATTTACCACCAATCGTGCTTTGTTTCATTTTTTACACACCTTTCAACTGGAAAGAAAAGAGGACGACCTGAAGTAGAAGATATTACAACAGCTATGGAACAAATTTATTCTTACCTTGAAAATAATGACGATTGTCAAGTGTCACTGTGTGAGTTAATATTTCAATGCGTGGGATATGTTCCTAGTGAGGCTACCATAAAAAATAAGTTAAACCAAAAGTATGGAGACAGTATTATTATTACTCAGAGTAAGAAAAAAATTCCAGTTGTTTGTTTTCGTGACACAGGATTGAAAATCTTATCAGAATCCTGGTATAATATGAAAAAACAAAATGAACGCGAGGAACGACTTCGAATAGTCGAAACTGCTGCAGCCACAATTAAAGAAGATATACAATCACGAATATATGACATCAATACCTCTTATCCTCCCAGCGATGATTTCTTCAAAAATGTCACCAACGATATCCCTGAAACTTTGAACGTTTTCTTGGGCAACCTCATCGTCAAGAAGAAGGCAAAAAGTAATCAGAATGCGAAAAGAAAAGTTGTATCAATAGCTCATGCGATTATTTCGGCAATTAAACCACGATCATTCTTGTCCTCTGTGCAGATTAGTCTCGCCGTATTTTTATACAGAAAATTTGGATCCAAAAATTTAGTCACTTTGCTCTGTAATTTAGGATTCTGTGCTTCATATCACGATGCTCAAATTCTTGAAACTTCGGCAATTTACAACCCTTCACCGACAATCCTGTCAGGATCATTTTGTCAATTTGTTTTTGACAATGCTGACTTCAACGTGTCAACTATTGACGGTTTAAATACATTTCACAGTATGGGAGGAATTAAATGTATTACACCTGCAACGTCCGTTATTTCTGGTCAAGAAATCGTTAAATTATCTAAATCCCCAACTGCGAAAGAAATTGGAGAAATTGGCGTCATTCAGTTACAGACGTTTGAAAATGTCGCAAGAACTGGTTTGAA
Organism: Lasius fuliginosus; assembly: GCA_949152495.1. Classification (NCBI taxonomy): domain Eukaryota; kingdom Metazoa; phylum Arthropoda; class Insecta; order Hymenoptera; family Formicidae; genus Lasius; species Lasius fuliginosus. Next base: position 12,657,062 of record OX424445.1, read on the forward strand.
GAGCATTGCGATTGAAGATTTAAATCGTCTGAATCCATTAACAGAAGAAGTTTCATGGCCAGAGCCATGTGATATTTTATGGATGTGTGGAAAATGGCTAGAAGTCCCTCTAATTCCTGAATGGAAAGGATTTATGCATAGTGTAACAAAGGATCTATCCTATGAAGTAACAAAGATAATTCCTCTCCCTTTTGTGAATTCTCCACCGAGCAACTATGACACAATTTACACTGTACTCAATTATGCTGTCGATCAATGTCTGAAATTGAAACAAAAAACTTGCTTCATCACTTTCGATCAACCTCTCTACATAAAAGCACGTGAAATTGTTGCAGCCGCGTCTGAGGAGTCACCGTTGTCAAATATCGTAATGAGACTTGGGGGATTTCATCTCCTAAATGTCTTTTTTAGGTTGTATTGGATACATAATGGCAGGAAGTAGCTTGAAAGAGCTATTGAGTATCATTTATGCTCCGACATCCGTAGAAAAAAATGCTACCTGGTCATGCTTATGCTAGAGCCGTGCGTGCCCATTTATTAACTCAGATGGCTTTGGCAAAAATTATCTTAGATGATTTAAATATCACTATTTTGGAGCGAGAAATTATTAAAGAGATGATGAGTGACTTTTTCGTCGATCCTCTATCATTAGAAACGATAAATCAAAATTCTTTAATAAAAGAAATAGAAATAAAGATAAAAGAAAAATTAGAAGAATTAAAGAAAAGTGGAGCAACTGCACCCCTGTGGATTCAATATTTTAATATGATTACTTTAATGAAGCAATTCATTCACGCAGAATGATCGAGTGATTGGAATGGACATCTTCGTTGCATCCAGCAAATGATTCCATTTTTTCATGCAAGTGGCCATTTTTTGTATGCAAAATCTTGCCATTTATATCTGCAGGACATGTTCAAACTTCAATCTTCAATGAGAAGAGATGAATTCGAGAAATTTACCAACGAAGGCTATTTTACTATGCGAAGAACAGACAAATTTTGGGCTGGAGTTTGGTCAGATATGACGATAGAACAGACACTAATGCGAAGCATGAAAAGCGATGGTGGTCTCACTCCTGGACAAAGCGTCGTGGACAGTGTACTCAGTAAATGGATTTTAGCAACAACTGCCACCCACAATATTTGTACATCTAGAAGATTTCTGTGGTATGATTTTTGCTAGTGCTGAACAACACGTCGATTTTCGGGAATCGCGAAGAGCAAGAGACGCAGAAGATACCAAGAAGCTTTCAGAAGCTTTGGTTCTCGAATCACCCTCCATTTTCCAATGTCACGGATATAATGTCTCTAGCCACAGGAGTAGTCGGCGATGCAACGATAAATTGCCATAATGCTGTTGAAGTCGGTAAGAAAGCTATGGCAAAGATAATTGGAAATAATTTTTTTGAGGTGAAGTTGTCGCGTCAGAACAAAGTTCTTCCTCTAGCTACTATAAATTGTGCAATAAAAGTTCACGGAGAGGTCGTACCAGTTGATCCTCTATTACTTTTTCAAAGAATAGCCATTTCTAAAGAAACTAACGAAGACCTGGCGACTCATTTCAAATACGAGTTAGCTCCATTTCCATTGTCTCTCTTTAATGAGGCTGGCATGCGAAAGACAAAAAAGTCTTCGTTGTATGATATTTTTACAACATTCAACATAAATCTCGATTTGGAAAATTGCACAGTTATCGTGGACGGTGGATTCCTTTTACTTCGAGTCGTTTGGAAATAAACTTCGACATTCTCAACTATTTGCCAATCCTACATTAATTATATTTAAAAAAATTATGGTCAAAACTGCACCGTAGTTTTTGACGGTTACTCTAGTATCAGTAACAGCACAAAAAAAGTTAAGCAACATCGACGGTCTTCGGTCAATAAATCTGTGGACATCAATTTCGACGAAAATAGTCAGAGTGTCACTGTTCGACAGGATCAATTCCTATCAAACAATAGAAACAAAAAAAGATTAATCGATATGCTCTTGACAAAGCTGAAGGACAGTGGAATCGTATCTCGGCAAAGCGCAGATGACGCAGATTGTCTGATAGTTAACACCGCAATCGAAGCCTCTTTATCTCTTGATAAAAATACAGTTATTGTTGGCGAAGACATTGATCTCCTGTTTTATTACTTGCGTTGGCTCCACCACAATCTACAATTTTCTTCGTCAAACCAGGCCAAGGAAAGATAGAAAGAAGAGTATATTCATCCCAACAATTGCAAGAAACAAGTCTTTCGAACAGCATTCTCTTATTACACGCCTTCAGTGGCTGCGACACGACTTCGGCAATTTTTAAGAAAGGAAAAATTAAGTGCGTTAAACAATTTCAAAAAAATAAAGAGTTACATGATATCGTTGGTGTTCAATAACCGCAATTCTTCGCACGACGCAGTTGCTCGAGCTGGAGAGCGCTTCTTCCTCACTATGGTGCACACTCTGCAGATGAATCTCTGAATAAATATAGATTTAACTGTTTTACAAAATCAGTCACCAAAATTAAGCCAGATATTGCTTCACTGCCGCCAACGGAAGGAGCTGCCAAGCAACATTCTTTCCGAGTGTATCACCAGGTTCAAAAATGGCAGGGAAATGAATTGCCTCCTGAACTTTGGGGCTGGAAACGTGTACAAACGAATCTTGCTCCAATTATGACATTGGAACCTGTTGCACCTGAAAATTTATTGAATCTTGTATTCTGCAAATGCAAAACTGGTTGTGGAGCTATGTGTGGAGCAGAAAGGCAGGAATCAATTGCACAACAGTTTACAATAACTGTCATGGAAATTGTTTGAATAGCATGAGCACAGTCGTCGACGAAGTAAATGAAGATGAAATAGAAAATGCAGACGAACAGCGATCGGAGACATGCTCGAGAGCATCGTCCCGTGCGGAGGATTTCGAAGTTCTACACGATCAATCGAATTTTTCTATGGCAAATGAGGATATTCCTTGTACTAGCCGTGCTAGCAAGAGACAACGTCAATAACAAAAAGTAAGTATAAAAAATGTATCAAAATTAAATTCTTCTTCTAGTTCATAAATTTACAATGAACATTTTTGTTCTGTACAGATAATACAACGATGAGGACCCCAAGAATGAACATTCTGGAGCTCCGAATCGGATCCTATCACTATAGTATACATATAGGACGTGTATTCAGTTCACTGATCGACTCACGCGACATTTGCAGCCCATTTTCTCGAAAACTATTATAGTTAAAAAAATTGAATAAAACATTTTTTGTAGACAATTTAATAAACTCTCATTTTGATAATAACTATTTTTGCATTAAAGTCAATATTTTACGAGATATATGCAAAAAACCGAAAAAGTGCACCTATTTTTCAAGATGGCGGCGACAGCTCACCTTCAATTTTTCAGGACTTTTTAGACGTTCATTAGTAAGCCCAAACGAACATCTCTAGTAAGTTTCAAAACTTTTGGAATTATTTTTTTTATTTTTCTTTCGTTGACTGGGCTATTTGTCCGCTGCGGTACGCGCGTAACGCTTGAAAAAACCGAGTTCCCCCGCGTAATCAATATAACCATTTAATTGATTTTGGTTATTCCTTTTTTGTCGACAACCGTTTATTCCCCGTTTGAGCTCCGAACGGGAGAAAAAGACCGTCGCAATATATATATTATATACTATTTGCAGCAACAACAAATTTTCAACGATATGTTGTACGAAAATTATTGGATATAGACTTCAAAATATCAACAGTACATGAGAAATAGAAAAATATAAACACTAAATTAGATAATATACAAAATCAAGTCCAAACTTTTGTATTAGATGATGGAGTGAAAAAGAAAGATGTTGAAGTAGATTACATGAAATTCTTTCCGTTACAAACATTAGAAGAGCTAGAAAAATTTGAACAACAATTAGTTGAGAATAAAATAAATCGTAAAGCATTGGTATGCGTATTTTGAGAAATAATCTTTAAAAATAATTGAATCGAAAGATTAAACTTATTTATATTTTTAATTTTATTTATAATTATAATTATTTTATTTATTTATAAAAAAATTTATTATTTATTTAATTTTTAGATTACACAAGTGGCATGAATAGGTGGAACGGATGTTAAATCACTTACATTTAACATCTTACGTAGACTTCTGAGTGATTCAGTTGGAAGTTTATATAGCTATTGGCGGAAAGAAAAAACGTTCATTTTTCGATTTATATTTACGAAAAATTATATTTGGTAAATACAATTTCTATTTAGTATTTATAATATTTAAACTACTAAAATAAGTACTTGAGATATTTTTCTGCACATAAAAAATATTGTTAACAAATTCAATTATTTTTTAAAGATTATTTAATTACATCAAATTGGATTTTTTAAAATTATTAAATATTTATTTATACACATATTTATGTATTACTGTATTTATTAATGTTTTATCATGTTTTTTACTCATTCTTATAATCTTACTTAGCTTTTTCAGTTCAGAGAATATTTTATTTTTTGTTAATATCTACTTTTAAATATTTTATTAAATATTTTTTTTAATACTATTACCTTTTAACATATATAGGTGCTGTACGAATCTATTTTCCTGAGACTACCGAACAGAAGATAAGAACCAATTAAATCCTGGTTAAGGCATGCAAGTGAGCGTAGCATGAAGAAAAAAAAGTATGCATGATATTTTTTATAAATTTTATTGAATAATAAAATAATATTATATATTATTTAAAGTTTTAAATTTGCTAAAAAATTTTGCTTAAAAATTCTAGCATGGATAAGAGAGCAGATACAGTTTCTACACAAGAAGATAAGGACCAAGCAGAAGAGATGACTTTAAATGAATTAACTGGTCCAAATATCTAAGAATAACATCTATGGTCCAGATATTTGAGTCGTTGAGGAAACGATTGCTGGCTTTGAAAAAATTTGATATTTAATACACGAAGGCTTGATGACCAAGGTTACGTCCAACATTTCGTCCATCGATGGTGACGATTATATCTTGACTAAAAAGCAAAAGACAGTAACTAAACTCGCGCTAGTAGTAAGCTTACTAGGCAGTAAACTTGGGCTGCGATCCGAAATGCGCTCACAGTGCTGAAAGCATCGCTCTGTCCTCGTTTGATATTCGTTATGAAACAAAGACAGATGATGCTTACAGCGCTGTGAGTGCATTTTGGACCGCAGCCTTGGTGGTAGTAAATTTATTAACCAACGCAAGTTCTGCTTGTCTGCTTTCTGCGTTTCTGCCAAAATGTGAATTCATCTTTATTCTTTTATATTCTATAAGAATATAAAAAAACTAATGTAAAATGAGATTTCCTATTACTTTAAGATGCAAGTATTTTTATTTTATTTAATAGATATAGGTTCAGTTATTTTATAATAGCTATCGATTCAGATATTTTATAATAGATATAGGTTCAGTTATTTTTCAATATTTTTTCAAATTAAAATAATATCTAATGCGAACAAATTTATAAGTTTTACATAATGCTTCATTATCAGTGCAAATATTTGTTAATTACTTAAAATGATTATATTTTGAAATATTATATTTTGTTATATTTAACATTCATTATATATTCTATATATATTAATATGTTATAATATTGTTACGTCCCTGGATTTGCATCCCCTGTGCACCTTCACTTTACTATTATCCCCTGAGCATCATCGCTAGGGGGGTTGTTTATAGACAACCGACGTTCGGATGTTTTCCGGCGCCATCATCTAGTTTTGGTCTAGCCGTCGTATCACGAGGACGCATACGTGAGCACAACCGGATATTATATTTTATATTGTATTATTCTTCTGTATTGGGTTTACCTATTAAATCTCAGTACCACCCTAAGAGCCTATATTCATTCCGAGCGCGTTCCGGGAGTGTGAGTGAGTGTGTGAGACGGAATCTCTTAAAAGAGATTCGCTGGAGATC